>PVIC010024893.1:0-25694 GCA_004025085.1 Thryonomys swinderianus
AGTCATTACAATTTTAATAAGTTTGGGTAACTATGTGAGTGGCAGGTATATTTCTTTTATTAATCATTTTATGTATTTGTCTCATAATAATAATATATACCATACACACACGTATAACAAAACTTATTTAAAGTAATTTATTTATTTCTTTTTTGGTGTACTGGAGATTGAACTCAAAACCTTGGCTCCTGCCAAGGAGGCACAGTGTCACTGAGCTACATCACTGGCACAGAAAGAATTTTTTTTTTTTTTTTTTTTTTTTGCTTTTTTGGAGACAGGGTCTTGCTTTGTAGTTCAGGCTGGCCCTGAGCTCACTATGGTGCCCAGGCAAGCCGCCACGAACTCAGCAATCCTCCTGTCTCTGCCTCCCAAGTGCTGGGATTACAGGCGTGAGCCACCACGCCCAGCATTGCACAGAAAGAATTTTAATGATACATTGAGCCATTTAATGCTTTGTGGGTTTTTGTTTGTTTGTTTTTGAGACAAGGTCTTGCTTTGTAATTCAGGCTGGCTCTGAGCTCACTATGTGTAGCCCAGGCAAGCCTCAAAACTCACAGCAATCCTCCTGCCTCTGCCTCCTGAGTGCTGGGATTACAGGCATGAGCCACCATGCCTTGCTATTTAATGTTTTATTGTATGTGGTACATAACAAGTTTGAATAAGTCAGGTGGTAGACAGACTTAAAGATTTTTTAATTTTTTTTTTTTTGAGACAGGGTCTCACTTTGTAGTTCAGGCTGGCCCTGAGCTCACTATGTAGCCTAGGCAAACCTCGAACTCAGCAATACTCCTGCCTCTGCCTCCCGAGTGCTGGGATTATGGACGTGAGCCACCACACCCAGCATTGTGGTATGTGGTATTGACTGCTGGTGGGCATGAGTCACCACGCCCAGCATTGTATGTGGTTACCGGGATTGAATTTAGGACCTTGTGCTTGCGAGGCAGGCAATGGAACCACTGAGCTAAATCTCCAGCCCAAGATTTTTTAATTTTAAAAGTTTACTCGAAATTGTATTTTTGTTCAGTCAGTAATTAACTGCTGTTGAAAAAATGCAAAATATTTTAATATTTAACTCCGCTCTTTAATTGTGTGAATTACATGATAAGAATATGCAGGCATTAAGATAGAACATGTTAGACTGTGGGAATGCAGCTCAGTAGAGTGGTTGCCTAGCATATGTGAGGCCCTGGGGTTTAATCCCTAGCATTACAAAAAAAAAAAAAAAAGAATGTATGTGGGGAGGGCAGATTTGTAAAGTTATTGGCTGTGCGAAAATTCTGCTGAGTTATGTCTATTCAGGTTTGCCACTTTTAAGTCCTGTTTTCCATATGCAGGGCTAGGAACTCTGAGATAAGTATAACATGGCCTTACCATGTGGAGTTCACACTCTGATGGAGGAAATAGGCCATTAACAAACCATTTCAGGCCAGGACCATAAATACGGTAATGTAATTTCCTTATAGGTAAATTACAGAAGAGACTAACGGGCTAATAGAGAAGGTATTAGAGATAGCGAACATCTGAGTAGTATTGTAAAGTGAATATTTATCTCCTGGAATTGGACAAGTAGATATTTTACGCTTTTCCACTATGACTGAACTCTGATTGCTTATGATTATTTCTAGGGTGTAACTTGAGGTTCATAATTCACAGTTATAAACACAAAAACACAAGCTTGAGTGTGCATTCATATCTTTATGTAAAACCAAATGTTTGGGAAAGTCTTCTGGGAGGGTACCAGTTCATGTGAATAAAATCTCAAAACGTAGCTTTTCTTTTTAAAAAATACTGTCTTTTGAAGGTGACTTCAGACAGACAGAATTAATAAGTCACTTTTATTTTGCAGTACTAGGGATGGAACTCAGGCCCTTATGCTTCCAAGATGAGGATGATACCACTTGAACTAACTTCCTAGTTCAAATGCGAAACTTTTAAAACCCATTAGATGGGCTAGATGAGGTGTTGCATACCTATAGTCCTAGCACTTGGGAGACTGCACCAGGAGGATTGCTGGGAGTTCAAGGCCAACCTGGGCTACCATAGTTAGACCCTGTCTCAACAACAGCAAAAATCATTAGACTATGAGGTATTCTTCGCGAAATGTGTGATAGGGTTGGGAATTTAGTTCAAGTGGTACCACACCTGTCTTGGAAGTACAAGGGTCTAAGTTCAGTCCCCAGTACCACAAAACAAACAAACAAACAAACAAACAAACAAAACAAAACACCAAAATGTGTGATAGGATCTTGATTGCATGGCATTTACAAAGACTAGACTAGTTTACAAAGACTAGAAGAAATAATAAAATGTGTAAAGTTTTCAACTTTGTCAGAAAAAAGTTGAGAAAAAAGTACCATCTTTTAATATCTGTTATCAAAAATCGATGATTCCAGTAATTGTGAGTCTTATGAATTGGTACTACTTTAACTATTTGTTTTTTTAAGGCAGGGTCTCACTGTGTAGTGGTTGGCCTTAATAAACTCTTTATGTAGCCAGCGTGGCCCTGAATTTATGGCCATCCTCTTGCCTCAGCCTCCTCAGTGCTAGGGTGACACATTGCTACCACCCAATGAGATTGGTACTCTTGGCACATAGCCAACAGTATCAAAAATACATTTTGAGGGCCGGAGGGTTAGCTCAGTGGTTCCGGCACCTGCCTCTCAAGTGCAAGGTCCTGAGTTCAATCCCCGGTAACCACATAGAATGCTGGGTGTGGAGACTCACGCCCACCAGCAATCAATACCACATACCACAGTACCGGGCGTGGTGGCTCATGCCTGTAATCCCAGCACTCGGGAGGCAGAGACAGGAGGATTGCTGAGTTCGAGGCTTGCCTGGGCTACATAGTGAGCTCAGAGCCAGCTTGAACTACAAAGCGAGAACCTGTCTCAAAAAAAAAAAAATTTTTTTTTTTTGAAAATTTTACAAAATAATTAGACAGTCAAGCTATGAAATATTCTTAATCTTTTTTAACCTCACTGTCAGACTTGTAGGATATTATTTAAGTAATTCAGATAGCACTGATATTAAATATAATTTTCCTTGTCATTTTGAAATATTTACTGTAACCAAAATGAATAATAGGAAAGCAAAATAACCACTCCACAGAGCAAATATATATAATGTAAAAAATCACATAAAAACACAGAATTGCTTGAAAGTATAACAAGTCTAATTTAAACATTGAATTTGAAATTGTGTTTTATAGTGGACTTTTTTAGTGTATTTCATCACTTAACAGCACCTTTAACTCACTGCTGTCTGGCCATAAGATTGCTAAACTGTGAGTCAGATTTTTAGGAATTTAGAGAAGTTTAAAGTTAATTCTTGCCACACAGCTGAAGGGTTGGGGGTGTTGCCTAGTGTAGAGCACTTGCAAGGCCCTGGGTTCAATACTGCCCCCACCACAAAAACGGAACACAAAAGTCTTTGGACTCTCTGACTGTGCTAAATAATAAGCACATATTGATTTTGCTATAAGATTTGTTTGAGGAGTGGCCTTGGTAAATGAAACATCTACCACAAGGGCTGAGAGTGGAGCCTGTGGTGCCTTTGTTTATGAAGTTTATCTTTGCAGTGTGGGTGATGAACGAGAAATCTAAGGCATGGCAGCATATGTAGCCTTATCTGTGTTTAGATCCGTTTTTTCCCAGCAGTCTTCCTCTGGGCGTAGGTATGAGTGTCTAAATCTGGGATTGCGGCAGCTGGAGCTGCTTGGAAGCCTATGCTATGTAATAGATACCTGGAAGCTACTTGAAGGAGATTGGAAATAGGCTTATGTAAACAAGTATATAAATAGAATAAAAGCTGTTTTAAAGGTTGAACTTTTCCACACTAACAAATGCCATAAAACATTTTATGGACTGCCAGGTGTGGTGGTACACGACTATAATTCCAGCATTTGGGAGGCTGAGGCAGAAGGATTATGATCAGTCCAAAGCTAGTTTGGGCCACAGGATAGCCTGAAATGCATAGTGAGAGCCTGTCTCAAAAAAAAAAAAATTTGTTATAGATGTATTGGTGTTCTGCTTTTAATGTAGCTAATTTTGAGGGCCAGTCTCTTTTCTCCACCCTAGAGTTGCAAAACTAAGTTCTTGTTTGTATGGACATTAGGAAAACTGACTTGCTAAAGCTTTGCATTTTTGAAGTTCTTGTCTGATTTTTTTTTTTTTTTTAGACAGGGTCTTGCTGTGTAGTTCAGTTTAGGTTGGCATTGAACTCATTGTGTCGCCCAGGCTGGCCTTCAATTTATGGAGACCCTCCTGCCTCAGCCTCCTGAGTGTTGATTACAGGCATGTGCCACCATGCTCAAGTTGATATTTAAAATTTAAAACAATTCACAACTTTTATGTTACTGTTGATTATATCAGCGATTTCTAAAGCTACATATGGTATCTTCTATCTGTAATTCCAGCTATGGGAGAAGGGCAGGAGGATTGCAAGTTCAAGGCCATCCAGGTTAACTTCATGGAATTCCATCTCAAAATAAAATTAGAAACTAAAATGTGTTAATAAAGTGATTAAAAAAAGAAGGAGGCTGAGGATGTAGCTCAGGGCTCCCCAGGCTCAGTCCCTGCTACTGAAAACAAAATAGCATATGTCAATGAAATAGAACAGGCCAGTATATATCAAGTATTTACAAAGTGTCATATATAAAAAACTTCCATTCAATCAAGCCTTGTTCAAAAAAGTAAAACATGGGCTAGAGATTTAGCTCAGTGATGCCAGCACCTGCCTAGCAAGCACAAGGTCCTGAGTTTGATCCCAGTTACCACATACAACAATAACGGGTATGGTTGCTCACATCCACTAGCAATCAATACCACATACCACAGTGCTGGGGTTGCTGGCTCACGCCTGTAATCCCAGCACTCGGGAGGCAGTGACAGGAGGATTGCTGTGAGTTCTAGGCTTGCCTGGGCTACATAGTGAGCTCAGGGCCAGCCTGAACTACAAAGCGAGACCCTGTCTCAAAAAAAAAAATGTAAAATGTGTGGTACACAGACAGAGGCACAGTCACCTCTATGACTCTTGCCTTAAATACATGACCTTAGTCTAACCATGAGAAAACTCCTTGTAAACCAAAGTTGAGGAGTGTTACAGCCAGTTACTCACATGGTATTAAACATGTCATGGTTGTGTGAAAGATGACAGGCTTAGGAACATACAGACTGGTAAGGAGACATGCCACAGTATGAAATCATCAATTGTATTTTCAACCTTGGAAAGGGCTTCATTGATGAGATTCGGAAAAATAAAGTTGGTAATTAACTGTATATTACCTAATTAGCCAGTTTTGATAACTACTATGTGTATGTAAATTGTGACATAAAGAAAGAGAATGCTCTGCAAGTTTTTTCTGAGTCTGAAATCGTTTGTTGTTGTTTTGTGACAGGGTCTCTATGTAGTTCATGCTGGTGTTGAACTCCTTATGTAGTCCACGGTGACCTTGAATTTGAGGCTGTCCTGCTTCAGCCTCCTACGTGCTACCACCATGCCTGACTGAAATTATTTTAAAATGTAAACCCAGGAGATATAAATTCGCTTATTTTTTACTGATTAAATATCAAAATAAAGTTTGTGAGGTGTAGGATATGTTCATCAGCTTGTTTCAACCATGTGTAGTATATACATAAACCAAAACATCACGTTTGGGCTGGGGACAGTGATAGAGTAGGTGTCTAGCATGAATGAAGCTCTAGGTTCAATCTCCATACCACAAAAACAAAACAGATTCTGTTATACACTATAAATATGTGTAATTTTGTCAATTACACCTTAAGAAAAAAGATATAAATAGTGTAGTTGGGAAGAGAAGGAACATGACTGTTAGTTTAAACAATATAACTAATTTTAGGTCAGGAGGAGAACACTATATGTATTTTTAGAGCAGTAAAACAGTTTGCTTCAGGCAAAATGATTGTTTACAGCCTCGAGCACTTTACCACTAGTGACTGATGCCAGCATTAGAATGGCTGTTTTGAAGCTAGGGTTTTTTTCTTGCTTTCTCAAAGACCTAATGGTTCCCTGGCATAAGATTAAGGTATTAGTCATTCCACTCTCCTTGGATTGTGTCCTGGGTCCTGTCAAGCCTTTGCAAAGAGCTGAAAGCATCTTCCTTTTCACTCTGGTTAGAAAAATGAGACACTGAAACACCAGCCGGGGGCCAAGCAAGTGTTCTCAGACTCCTCTGAAACACCCCAAGATGTTACAGGGGACTTTGGAGGATCTATGCAGTTTGTCAGAATTTTAAGAGACACAGTAATACAGTAATGTTACTACTATGTGACTGCATTGTTTGGTTTTAGTATTAAGTTGTACTGCTCCTTTGGTTGCTTATTTTCCTGATCCCTGGGACTCTCCTATATATGATTTCTAATTTAATTCCATTATTGTCAGAATATATACTTTATGTGATTTTGATCTCTT
This sequence comes from Thryonomys swinderianus, assembly GCA_004025085.1. NCBI lineage: Eukaryota > Metazoa > Chordata > Mammalia > Rodentia > Thryonomyidae > Thryonomys > Thryonomys swinderianus. The sequence goes on from PVIC010024893.1 coordinate 6,430, forward strand.
TCAGTTTTTTTTTTTTTTGAGACAGGGTCTCACTTTTATAGTTCAGGCTGGCCCTGAGCTCACTATGTAGTCTAGGCAAGCCTCGAACTCGGCAATCCTCCTGTCTCTGCCTCCCGAGTGCTGGGATTACAGGCATGAGCCACCACGCCCGGCCTCTTTCAGTTTTTGAGACTTGTCTTATAGTTTAGCCTGTTTATCTTGGTGAATATATCATATGCATATAAAAAGAAAATTTAGTTTGCAGCTATAGGATATGGTAATCTTTAAATGTCAGTTACATTAATACAGTTGATTGTTTAGTCTTTTTTGCAGTTTTTTGCTTTTATGCCTAGTTGTATCAGTTCTTTATTTTTTATTGTGAAGTAGGCACATTTTATATACACATCATGATCACACTCAACATTGAGAATTTGTACCAGTATATGACATGACTTCTCATTTTTTCCTATTCCCTTACCCACCCTGCAACCCCCACCCCCTTGTCAACTCTTTAAATGATACCAGCATCTATAATTTTTCAGTAGAAATTGTTCTTTTAATTCTGTCAATTTTTGCCTCATGCTTAGCTTCGATTATTATGTATTTATGCATTTATATTTATGACTGCCTGATGACTTGTGCTTTTATTATTTTAAAATGATCGTTTTCATATTAGGTAATACTCTATCTTGAAGTTACTGTATTGGAAATTAATGATACTAGGCTTATTATTTACTTGTATACCTTTTCTGTTTATTTACTTTCAGCTCTGTTGTTACCTTATATTTAAAGTGTGTCCCTTATTGGTACCTTTTTGGGGTTGTGCTTTTTTTACTTTTGTTTTTTCATTAGTGTTTAGACCATAAATATTTAATATTTTTATGATTAGAGCTACTATTTTTTTTTAAGTATTAGTCCCCTCTTTCTCCCACTCATGTTGTTTTCTTGCTTTCTTTTAAATGTTTAATATTCCATTTTAATTTATCTATTGACTTTTTCCCTAGTCCTAAGGATTAAATGCAGGGCCAAGTGCTCTACCACTGAGCTATGTCCCCAACCTTATCTATTGACTTTTTTCTTTTATTAAGTTTATTGGTAAATTTTAGGAATACATTATTATCACATTCCTCGTTCAAAATTTGTACTTGTACATGATATATCTTGATCCTTATTTTTTCACATTCCCCAGCCCCCCTTCAACCCCCAACCACCCCCATACATAAGCTTTGTTTCACACGTTTTTGCTTTCTTACCATCAGACTTTTTCTTTCTCTTCCTTACTTTCCCCTGCCTCTCCCTCAGTTCTTTCCCTTTGAACACTTCCCTCCTCTTTCACAGTACCTATTATACATTCTGGACCTCATTTTGGACCTCATTTACATCTTTAGTTTCTCACAGGAGAAACGATACGGTATTTACATGTGTGTCCTTTTTATTTCACTTCTCAGTATATTTTCACTAGATCTCTTTGTGTTATGGTCCAGTGGTTGATCTCAGCAGAGGTGGCAGAACTATGGCATGCGTTTTCTTTTAAGAGAAAAGATGTTAAGTGTATGAATTGTTTTTTCTAAACTAGAACTTCAGTATTCAGGTTTAATTGCAGTGTTGGCACCTTGTGATAAATGGGTAGGTTTGGGTTGAGTTTGAGTGCTCCATCTCTAAAACGTTTGCCATCATTGCTTTAGGGCAGTGTTCTTCAGCCTAAGCAGTGTTGACATTTGGACTAGATAATTCTTAGGTTTTCTTTCAGTCCTATGATTAAACTTAGGGCCTGTGCTTATGACTCAGGTGTGATATCACCGAGTTTAAATCCCTGGCTCTTCTCATTCTTCTTTTGTCAAATAATTTTGGATTGTGTATAAAACATCTTGATATTCTTGATATGCTAAGTAAACTCTAGGTGCTGTTTAAATTTCTGGAAAATTTTGAATCTGTAGGTTCAAGCTGCAAGTTTTCATTCATCATCTACGGGTAGATGTTTAAATAGCTTTCAGCTCTTCAGTCTGAGGTAGGACTGCTGAATCTGAGTAGCTACAAAGTGAGCTGAGGGCTGCTGTGAATTTTTCGTAGAACTAGCTGGTGTCTTTTCTTGGGCCTTTACGCTGGAATTTTCCCTACTCTTCAGTCTCCAGGGGCTCTTTTCCATGGCTTATGCAGCTAGTAATGTTCAATTTTTGCCATATCTAAGGTCACTGTGGCAGTCCTGTCTCTTGCCTGGAGTCCACCTTTGGCTCAAAGCTGAAAGAAAGAGAAAAACGTTGGGAAATTTGTCCAGTGTGATTGCTTCTTCAGTTTTGCTTCCCCCTAAAATTCACTGCCTTTTTAATTTTTCTAAATTCTGAGATAATTGTTTTTTGCACTCTTGTCTATAGTTTTTAGCTTGTAAGTTAATATAGGGTAGAATGGGTTGTTAACTGTTAGAACAAACATCTCTAGTCTTTTAATATTTCTTTCTGAGCTAAGGATTATTTACAAGTGTGGTTTGGGGTTTATTTCCAAGAGGTTATTTTTCAGGATATGTTAGTAACTAAATAGGTTATTTTTACTGATTAAAAAGTACAGTTTACCAAGATTTTGATTTTATGGTTCAAAAATTATTAGATCAAGTAGATGAAAAAATAGTTGGAAACTCAGAATTCATTTAATCAGAGTCATGATGGAACTTTAAGCACATTTCTTAGCTTTGATGGATTAGAAAATTTAAAAAAGAAAACAGTATGCTTCATTTAATGTTTCACTTAATGGTTAACATCATATGGAAAAGTTTATTGCTATTCTTTTCAAATATCTCATGAGACATTTAAGATCAAATCAAAACAAAACAAAAATGTAAGCCCTATAGAAAATAGCCACTTCTCCAAAGTATGTCTACATGCATTGTGGGCTACAATGAAACAAAGGCAGAAATTTGGGTATTACTGCTGTTTTCATTCTTGAAGTCCCAATTTTTCCAATTTGTATGCTGGGCCCACTTGAGGGAGTAATCATGCAGAGCCCTGGGGCACACTGGTTTCTCTTTAATCTACTCCTTTGACAAAGAATTCCTGAACTAGGCATTGTGTACACACCTGTATTCCTAGCACCCCAAGGTGCAAGTTTACACCCAACCTGGACCAGACCCTATCTCAAAAAAAAAAAAAAAAAAAGTAGGAATGTAACTCAGGGTAAAGGAAGGCCCTGGATTCAATCCCTAGAACCAAAAACACAAAACAACAAACAGAACTAGGATGTGGAATTAATGATTTCACTTTTGGGCTGGAGGCTTAGCTCAGTGGTACTGCTTGCCCCACAAACACAAGATCATGTGTTCAATACCGGTACTAGGGAAAGAAGTGTAATTATTTCATCTTTCTAGTCACTTCTTTAAGTAGATGCAGGGCAGCTAAGTGTTCAGTTTGCTTAAAAATAAACAGTTGGTGGGGCCGGAGATTTAGCTCAGTGGTTCTGGCGCCTGCCTTGCAAACGCAAGGTCCTGAGTTCGATCCCCGGTAACCACATACAGTGTTGGGCGTGGTGGCTCATGCCTGTAATCCCAGCACTCAGGAGGCAGAGGCAGGAGGATTGCTGAGTTTGAGGCTTGCCTGGGCTACATAGTGAGCTCAGGGCCAGCCTGAACTACAAAGTGAGACCCTGTCTCAAAAAAAAAAAGACAGTTGGAAGTACACATCTGCTTCTGACCCATCCTTACACCGCAGGCTGTTTAAGTCAGTCTCAAAGTGGGCTTACTCTGTTTTGGAGACAAAGGGAAGAGTCAAGGGAACGTTTGGAAATCATTTGAGCCTCATTTTGTTTGAATTATTAAGGCCTCCCAGTAAATTCCTGCTGAAGGTGGTTTATTTTTTAATTGATTTGTTGCTTGGACAGATCCAGTTTATTGGTTTAGATACTTAAAGTGTAATTAAAAGAAGTTAGCCACATTTTCAAACACTTAAAGAGACTACTATAAGGAAGATGTTTGAGGTTAATGGTGTTGGACACTCAACAGGTAAGAAGAGGGTCCTTTTCAAGATAGGGCTGTACAAGAAGAATAATTTGTGTTTTTAGTATGGGGTAACTCAGGATAAATCCATGACTCACTGTTAATTTTTTTATTAAGATGGTAATTGAAGTATTAAACCTAATTTAAAGAGCTAAGCCAGAAATTCACCGTACTTGCTAGGTAGGGTGGTGTATGCCTATAATCCTACTCAGGAGGCAGCCAGCCTGGGCAACTTAGTGAGACCCTGCTGTATTCGGTATTACTACAAGAAAAGAAAAAAGAAGGAAGAAAGAATTTACTCTACTTCCACCCTGTATTCTGTGTACTTTGGACAACCATATAACAACCAGGCGAAGTGGTACACACCCCTCTCTGGGAGGCTGAAGCAAGTGGTTTGTAAGAAAGAGCCCCGCCTAGACTGTTTAGTGATTTAGCAAGACACTGTCTCAAAAAAAAAAGGTGGTGATGTAACAGTGTAAAAGCTTTGGGTTCAATCCCAAGTATGGGGGAGGGAGAGAGAAGTATATTTTTACTACATTAATGAAGAAGATAAAAGAAAAAAATAAAGCCTAAAGTAGGCTGGAGATGTAGCTCAGTGGTGCAGTGACAATTTGAAGAAAAAACATTCCATGTTTCTGTATTTCCCAATTGTTCTCTCCCTCCACCTTCCTTCTGACCGTCCCTCCCTCTCTTCCTTCCTCCCCTCCTTCCTTCCTTCTCCCCTGTATTGACAATATTTTATTTTTGAGATAGGATCTTGTCAAGTTACTACATTCCCCAGGCTGGGCTCGAATTAGTAATCCTCCTGCCTCAACCTCCCAGTGAGAGATTGAGGTTCATTTCCCCTGCCGCCTGCCCCATGCAAAAAACTTTTCGTATTTTCCTGGAGTCAGATTCTGGCCAACTTTTTCATCACTGTTTTTAATGTTTGAACATTTGTTTGAGCTGGATTTACCTGTTCAGCCTCAAATTTTAGAGGAGTCCCTCAAAAGCTCTAATGCCATCCAGTGTTTTTTTTTTTTCAGCTTTTCTACTTTCTGTTTTTAACTAGATGCTAATCCTGAGGTGACAATGACAATGCTTCGCTGGATCTATACAGATGAATTGGAGTTCAAAGAGGATGATGTGTTCCTGACTGAACTGATGAAACTAGCAAATCGGTTTCAACTACAGCTCCTTAGGGAGAGGCAAGTCACAGCAGATATATTCAAGCACCTCAGATGGTGGTGGCTGAGCTTTAATTATGCCAAGCTCTGGGAAAACAGCTTCTTCTGCTAATGTAAATAACTTTTGCAAGGTGTTCTTATTGAAGGTGATGGTTGGCTGGGGCTCAGGGTTCGAGTGTGTGCCTAGCATGCGCAAGGCCCTGGGTTCAATCCCTAGTACCCCTAAATAAATTAAAGGTGATGGTGGGGAGAGACTGATATCTTCCTTTCTTTGTGTAATCTTGTAAGCTAAATTTTGCCTGTACTTTTTGGTATTCCTTTTACTTGCACTTGTCTGTTACCTGAGTTACATAACTGTGCAAACTGATAAACTATGAAATAATACAATCTATTCTTCAAACTGAATTTTCCTTCCATTCTATTTTCTCTCACATTTTATCTTTTTATAAAGCATGTTAATGCTTATATTAATTAAAATAATAAGGTTTTTTTGGTTTGTTTTGTTTTTTTGAGACAGGGTCTCGCTTTATAGTTCAGGCTGGCCCTGAGCTCACTATGTAGCCCAGGCAAGCCTTGAACTCAGCAATCCTCCTGCCTCTGTCTCCGGAGTGCTGGGATTACAGGCGTGGGCCGCCACGCCTGGCTAAAATAATAAGTTTTATAACCAGTATTTCTAACTTTTCATTTAAGTAAGTTCATTTTATGCCCTAAGTGATAGTTACTGTATTTTTTTATAGCGCATTTTCTGTGTTGCTCTCCCAAGTTGGCATTTTAGGACTATAGGAAAAAAAAAAAGGAAAGAAAAGAAAATGTACACGAAATGTCAGGCTGGTGTCCTTGAGCATCTGTTGGAGATGTGGCTCTTGGTTGATGAAGAGTGTCGTTTGATACCACTTGGTGATCTTTGGTCTTCTCTTGGGAGCAAGAAGAAGTGGCTTTTCTCATGGGTGAATGATGAACTGGATTCAGCCTCTACAAAATGCTTCACCTGTTGCTGTGTCACCTGCCTGAGAGCCAAGAGACACTGCTGCCTAGAGCTGCTCACTGTTTTCACCGGAGGGCTGTTTCCTCAGGGATGGCCCCTGGTGCACCCATGTGAACTTGTACACAGCTATTAGCAGCCTAATTGATGTGAACTCTTGAGTGAGTTTTAATGCTTAAAGTCTAATTTTAAGAAAACACCCAGTATTTGTAGGATAGACTTTTAGAGGAGTATTTATTAGCAAAATTGTATTTGGTATTAGCAAAGCTAAATTTCCTATTGAGCGCTTATAATTAACTCTTCGTTTGCTCATTCTCTGAGTTTGTGTACCATCCAAGAGTGAACTGGGGCTGGTTTTAATTAGATTGAGTACAATTTATATCAAATTTTTTTTCAGATTTCCTGTGGTTTTCATTGACCATGTCAGACTTGCTTATAAATTAAATTGCTTTGATTACAAATGCCTTAGAGTTGGTATAGTTTAGAGAATTATATTGCATAATGGATTCTTCAGTTAAAATGTTGTTTGTTGACTGATTAGGTTTTATAACTATTAACATTACCAGATGCTCAAATATGAACTGTTAAACATGGGTATTAAGTTGTTATCTGTCATGGCTTTAAGGGCTGGGGTGAAAGAGACTCAAGTGCTGGCCCTTCCAAGGCTCAGAATGCTCACGGCTGTCAGCAGAAATGACATGTTTGAGACAGCAAGTGAAGGAGCTCTTGACAAATGTGTGCAGTGCAATGTGAAGCAAGTGTTGCTCATTTCTTAAATGTAGGAGTCTCGATGGTTTCAGAATGCCATCAGTTCAAGGAAAGAAGTTGTTTTTGGTTGATCAAGAAAATACTCTTTTTCTTAAAAAAAATCAACATGGAAAAATGAGTGATAGAAGTATAATACATAATTCATTTGGAAAATATAAAATTATGTAGATGGAATAAAACATTTATTTAACCCTGGTTCATTTCTTGTTATTTTTCCTTTTAGTAAATTCTTCTGTTTTTCATATACCTATGGGAATGGATAGGAAAACTGGACTGTGGTATGTGGGTTCCTTAATTTGTACTTTTAAAATTAGGTTTAGTGGGGCCGGAGGTTAGCTTAGTGGTTCCGGCGCCTGCCTCGCAAGCGCAAGGACCTGAGTTCGATCCCCGGTAACCACATATAATGCTGGGTGTGGAGACACGCCCACCAATAATCAACACCACATACCACAATGCCGGACGTGGTGGCTCACACCTGTCATCCCAGCACTCGGGAGGCAGAGACAGGAGGATTGCTGAGTTCGCGGCGGCTTGCCTGGGCACCATAGTGAGCTCAGGGCCAGCCTGAACTACAACGTGAGACTCTGTCTCAAAAAGCAAAAAAAAATATAAATAAAAAAAAAATTAGGTTTAGTGGGCTGGAGATTTAGCTCAGTGGTTCCAGCACCTGTCTAACAAGCTGCAAGGTCCTGAGTTCGATCTCCGGAAACCACATACAATGCTGGGCGTGGAGACTCACGGCCACCAGCAGTCAATACCACATACCACAGTGCCTGGCATGGTGGCTCACGCCTGTAATTCCAGCACTTGGGAGGCAGAGGCAGGAGGATTGCTGAGGTTAAAGCTTGCCTAGGCTACATAGTGAGCTCAGAGCCAGCCTGAACTACAAAGCGAGACCCTGTCTCAAAAAAAATTAGGTTTAGTGTGTTTGTACATCTGCATACTTTCTATAGTCCACTGAGAATAAAGTGTCTGCCACTTTTAACAAAAGATCTGTCCTCATGAAACATGTTGGATCCCTTGGTGCCCTGTTATTGGGCAGTAAAATGGAAGAGACCCTCAGCATTTGTCTGTACAAGTACTTTGTAAAGTGCTCCCACAAGTGTGAGTCATACCACCACCCCCCCGGATCATTTTTTGTGTTAGTTTCCCTGGTGTTAGGCCACTGAGATGGCAGGAGTGTGAGTATGAGTCTTTGTATAAGAGGTAAAAGTTTCATATAAATGAAAAGAGGATTTTTCTCCCAAGACAGTCTGATTTTGTAGCTGAGATCAGAGCAGCTTGTCAAATGTTGCTATGAACTGGTTCGAGTTTGAGGAAGCCAATAGTGTAGAAAGTGGAGTTTTAAGAATATAGTGCTTTTGTATGGAATTTAAAGACTTGTTGTTGTAATAACTTACATTGATTTGAAGTTGATTTTAAAAATGTCGGGGAAGAGATGCTTCTTTACACCAAGTCAGCAATGTTAGCTGAAACAAAAAGTTTCTTAGCATAAAATATGTGCCTGCTGTTAACCACTAGATAGAGCAATAACTCCAAGGTTATGTTCTCATTCCTGCTTTACAGTCTTACTTGATAGCTTGTTTTTTATTCTTCCCAAGTCTGTCTCAGGTCTTTCCTCCCTTCTCCTCTCATGAGAAATGGTCTTTCTTCACTTCTTTCACCTAAAGGTCACATGCTAAGATTGGGAATTATCTTACAGGCAGTTATTTATGGTAGTAAAATGCATTAATATTAGTTATTAAATTCTGCAGTTGTCTTGTGCCCCCTTCCTGTTTTTCCCTTAGAAAAGGAATTTTAGGCCTTTAAGAAGGGGAAAGCAAGAAGAGGGAGTTACCTATTACCTCATACTATGCTGAACAGATACAATTTCCCTTCGTCTTGAAAAACAAATGATACATACCCCAAACCTCTGGAATACAGTATCATGCTTATTTTATAAGCAGAGAGTTCAAGTAATGTGGCAGTTGATGATCTCAACTGAAGTCTGTCTTATTGTACAGTTCTTTTTTTTTTTTTTTTTTTTTAGACAGGGTCCCACTTTGTAGTTCAGGCTGGCCCTGAGCTCACTGTGTAGTCCAGGCAGGCCTCGAACTCAGCAATCCTCCTGCCTCTGCCTCCCAAGTGCTGGGATTATAGGCATGAGCCACCACAGCAGGCACTGTGGTATGTGGTATTGATTGCTAGTGGGCATGAGTCACCACACCAAGCATTGTATATGGTTACCAAGGAGGATCGAACTCAGGACCTTGCGCTTGCGAGGCAGATACTGGAACCACTGAGCTAAATCTCCAGCCCTGCTGTACAGTTCATTTTGCTCACTGTACTGTATTCTTTTTTTTTTTTTTTTTTTTTTAAGGCAGGGTCTTGCTTTGTAGTTCAGGCTGGCCCTGAATTCATTATGTAGCCCAGGCTAGTTTTGAAATCACAGCAATCCTCCTGCCTCTGCCTCGTGAGTGCTGGAATGATAGGCTTGAGCCACTACTCCCAGCATTGTGATATGTGGTACTGATGCTGGAATTACGGGCATGGCCTACCATTGTGGTATGTGGTATCAGGGATCAAACTCAGAACCTTGCGCTTGTGAGGCAAACACCAGAACCCCTGAGCTAAATACCCCACCCTACTTTACTTTATTCTGTCTTTGTGATTCAAAAGAGGTTTTGATGGAGGCTATAAAACAGAAGCAACAGTGGAAAGTCAGGGCATATTCAGAATAACATAGTAAGCCTGTGTGGTTGTTTCTGTGATCAAATCTGATTTGTCAGGAGAAGTATTATCTAGGGAGATGAAGGGCCTTGCCTCCATGGGCTCCTTTCCTTATAGGCCTAATTAGTGGGAGGGTCACCAAGGTTTCCAGTAATTTTGGAGTAAAAGGGACCTGGATTTTTCCCACTGCCACATCTAAGTGAGCATGTAGGTCTGTTCGTGCTACCAAAGGCCTATTTGCCTGTGTACAGTTCTTTCTTTGCTGAGGTAGTGTTTCTGAAATTGTGAATCTTGTTACCTGGCTTTACGGGGATATCCGTTGTAGCCAGTTTTTCTCTGTCGTGGTGTTACTATAATCTGATTCCTAATTGCTGCTATATGTTATAGATATTTTGGATGGGCTTTTAAAATATGGCTTTATATATTGAGTTATGGTTCATATACAAATTTGCCTTTTGGGGGGACTTTTAAAGAGGTATTTATTTATTGAGCTGTGCTGGTAGGAATACAGATGTATCACATATGATAGATACATCAATGTCAAAAGCTAAAGCCTGAGGTCAGCCTATCATTGTGTTAGATTTTAAAATTACCTGTGAGCCAGGGATGGTGGCACCTCTTGTAATCTCAACACTTGGGAGGCTGAGGCAAGAGGATCACACAAGTTCGAAGCCAGCTGGGGTACATAGTGAGTTCAAGGCCAGCCTGAACTGCATAATGACAGCCTGTTTAAATAAATAAGTAAATAACTAAATAAAAAAATACCTGTGTATATGATAACAAGTTTCATGTGATTACTTTTAACACAGTGGAAGTATTAAATTTATTTGCAGGCTATTTTGATTCTTACCAGAACTGAGCAAAATAATACAATGGTTAGGTGTGGTGATGCATGTCTGTAATCCCAGTACTTAGAAGGTTGAGGCAAGAGGATCACTGTGAACTTGAGGCCAGCCTGGGCTACATAGCAAAACCCTGTTTCAAAACAATCAAAAAATAATATAAAGAAATTCGAATCGTTTTTTTGTTTTTTTTTTTTTTTTTTTGAGACAGTCTCGCTTTATAGTTCAGGCTGGCCCTGAGCTCACTATGTAGCCCAGACAAGCCTTGAACTCAGTAATCCTCCTGCCTCTGCCTCCTGAGTGTTGGGATTATAGGTGTGAGCCACCACACCCAGCGTTGTGGTATGTGGTACTGATTGCTGGTGGACGTGAATCACCATGCCCAGTATTGTATGTGTTTACCAGGATCAAACTCAGGACCTTGCGCTTGTTAGGCAGGTGCCAGAACCACTGAGCTAAATCTTTGGCTCAAATTCTAATAGTTTTAAAATATGGGATCCCAGCTATCATTTATTCATAGCCATGTAGCTTAACCTTACACCTTGTACCATAGCAAGGCAGTACACAATTGCTTTGATTTGCTCATCTGTGAATATTTTTGTCTTTAGTAATATTTGCATTATTAATATTCTTTTGTAGATGTGAGAAAGGTGTTATGTCTCTGGTGAATGTTAGGAACTGCATTCGTTTCTATCAGACTGCAGAGGAGCTAAATGCCAGCACACTGATGAACTACTGTGCAGAAATTATTGCAAGCCACTGGGTGAGTGAAAGACTGAAGGGAGCGATCAAAGGCCTCTCAAGGGCGGTTAGAAGACCCAGGCATGGGGCTTGGTTCTGTAGGCAGTCACCTTTCTGTTATCCAGCTGTCTCTTGTTACAATATTGAAGAATAAGTAGTTGGGATAGATGATTCATGAGTTTTTTGTTTTTTGTTTTTTTTCCAGTTCTGAAAGTCTGGTGAGTGTGATTTCAGAATAGAAGGACAGGATATAGGTCTGGTTCAGAAACAGGATTGGAAAGAGGGATTCCCCGCCTTCCCCCTTCTGTGGATGCTGTAACCAATCTGCAGAAGCAGGTTGCTGCTGTGTGAAAAGCAAGCCAGGGTGCTTAGTAGTGTCATTCCACAGTGTCTCTTGCTTTCTTTCAAGTGAAGGCACAAATTTAGATTGCCTTTTTTACCTAGTTTTTATTAAAGAAATCAATTTTACATTTTTTTATTGTGTTATTTCATATTTTCAAAAAGTTAGAGCTATGCTTGTTTGTTTTTGCCTTTTTGGAGACAGGGTCTATAATTCAGGCTGGCCCTGAATTTACTGTGTAGCCCAAGCAGGCCTCATACTTTTTGCCTCAACCTCCTGAATACTGGAATTATGGGCATGCCCCACCATGCCTGATCAGGGCTGTGTTTTTAAATTAGTTTCTCTAAATTGTTTGGTATGCAACAACATTGTAAAAAGAGTCTTAGTGCTTCAGAAAAAAATGCCTAGAGGAACTTTTTTTTGAGACAGGATCTCGCTTTGTAGTTCAGGCTGGCCCTCAGCTCACTGTGTAGTTCAGGCAAGCCTCGAACTCAGCAATCCTCCTGCCTCTGCCTCCCAAGTGCTGGGATTACAAGCATGAGCCACTATGCCCGGCTAGAGGAACTTTTCATAAAGAATTGAAATAGCAGCTTGGTGTGGTAGCACCTGCCTATAATTTCAATCATTGGCAAGGCTGAGGCAGGAAGATTTCTAGTTGTGGGCAGCCAGGGCAGTGAGTTCAAGGCTAACCTGAACTAAATAATTAGATACTGTCTCAAAAAACTATAAAAAGAGAATTGAAACAGATTTTTAGGGGAGACAACTGTGACTCAGTGGACAGTTGTTTGTGGAAGTTGTGATGAATTTCCCAACTGCTGTCTTGGCAGGAGGGCTCTCACATGGTGCTTCTTTGTGAGTGTCAGAGATGCTCATGCTGTCCTGTCCCGCTGAGAAGCATGGTGGTGGTGTCATCGTGGAGTGCAGGCCTGGGACGTGGGCCTTGGCTCCAGCTCCTAACTCAGCTGTTCAGTCCTGTCTAAATTTGTGCAAGTTTTGTAGCCTCTGTGTGCTACTGTCTTTTATAAAGTGAGCAGATAGGTCTTACTTTGTAGGGTTTTTGTGAGGACTGATTTACTTGAGAAATGTTAAGCCTTTAAAGTATCACCTGAGATTCACATGGTTAGGGCTGAATAGATGACAGTTCGTGTTACTGGTAATACTTTATCTCTTTTGCTTTTCATTGTGTTTTAATCACTAGGATGATTTACGAAAGGAAGACTTCAGTAGCATGAGTGCTCAATTGTTATACAAAATGATCAAATCCAAGACAGAATACCCATTACATAAAGCTATCAAAGTGGAAAGAGAAGATGTAGTCTTCCTTTACCTAATTGAAATGGATTCACAGGTACTTCTCTCTTTCTTTATCCAAAACTGTGACGCTTGACTTTTTCTCCTCAGTGCTCATCAGTTCCTTTGAGCCATGACTAGCACAAACTTTAATGTACATGTTTCTATTAATAGACTGCTCAAAGAAATCTGGGCTTCTATTCTGTTGCTCAGAATTCTTCTAGTCTTAGGTTGTTGCCCAATAGAAAAGCTACCTCACATTTATTTTTTATTTTTATTTTTTTTGAAACAGGGTTTTGCTTTGTAGTTCAGGCTGGCTCTGAGCTCACTACGTAGCCCAGGCAAGCCTCGAACTCAGCAATCCTCCTGTCTCTGCCTCCCGAGTGCTGGGATGACAGGCGTGAGCCACCACGCCCGGCAACTACCTCACATTTTTACATAGTTGATTTAACAGTACTTGACTTCAGGGTCAAGGTGAGAAATTAAAACCAATTATATTTGCTACCCAGTGTTGACTTACAACCTTGTCTTTGCAGCTCCCAGGGAAACTGAATGAAGTGGATCATAATGGAGATCTTGCATTAGACCTAGCACTTGCACGACAATTAGAGAGTATTGCCACCACGCTGGTCAATCATAAAGCTGATGTAGACATGGTAGACAAGAATGGCTGGAGCTTGTTACATAAAGGAATCCAAAGAGGTAAGAAGAAACATCACTTATATTTTTTCTGCAGGCAATATTTTTTATCTGTGTTGTTTTGAAGACTCTCTGACTCAGTTCCAGAAATTCTCAAAGTCATCTTGAGTCTATACTTGCAGGTTACGTGACTTAGAATTTGTGATCATTGGGTCAAAGGAAAGACTGAAGAAGATCTGTTGGCTTGCCTTGTTAGTTTGACTGTTTATAGGGCCAGTGGGTCTAAGGAAGAAAGATAAAAAGATGGCCTTTGAGAGGAAGTACCTTTTACTTGTGAAGAGTTGATACATTTAGTTGTTCAGTAATTATCACTTTTCTAAGAGTTGTGCTAGGAAGATGTAATTTTTGTATCTTAGCATGGATATAAGGAAAGTGTTGAAACTATGGAAGTTCTGGAAATCATAGCTCAGGAAAAGGAAGATGTTAGAGATTATGATTTAACAGGACCAGAAGGCAATCAAGGCCAAGTATCCTCCAGTCATTCAGAAGTGCAAATATTTGGGTCATACAGCAGATGTTCAGCTACAAGTGAGGGCAGAGACTTCCAGAGGAGACATTCGAACAGTGTGAGTGGCTGTGTTCACGCACATGATAGACAGCAGGACTGTGGAGCCCTCCAGGCAGTAGAAGCAGAAGCCCAAGGAGACTGCTTGCAGTTATAAGTTCAGTGCTGAGGAATTCTTCATACCCTGGCCAGTGAAAATGCTTAGTATTGATCAAAGAAATTTCACATCACATTTCATTAGGTGGAAAGAAGAATTTTCACTTTCCAAACCACCCTTAGGGAACAGAAGTCAAATAACATAATCAGCAACGCAAGTCTATAATGACAAGAAGTCAGAAGTTTTTATGATCAGTGACATTTAAGACACACAAACACATAAAGCCGTATGAAGAGCAGCATTTTTTCTTCTTCTTGAGAAGATATAATAATTTCTCTAGTCTTTTGACAAATGGAAATTTATGGGACAGAAATTTTTAACTTAAAGCATGACTTTCAGAAGTAGAAAATCAGAGGGCCAGGGATGTAGCTCAGTGGTGCTAACCCTGGATTGGTAAGCACAAGGTCCTCAGTTTGATCTCTAGTACTGCCAAAAATAAGTAATAAAATAAAATCAGAAGTAGAAAATCAGCTGGGTATGGTGGCATATGCTTATGGTCCCAGCTATCCTGGGGCCTGAGAAAAGAGGATTAAAAGTTCAAGGCCATCTTTGGCAATTTAGCAAGACCTTGTCTCAGAATAAAAAATAAAGAGGGCTGGGAGGGCTGAGTGTGGTAGCACATGCCTGTGGTTTCAGATTTGGAAGGTGTAGGAAGGAGTTTGTGAGTTTGAGTACAGCCTGGACTATATAGCAAGAGTGTCTCAAAATTTAACAAAACAAAACAAAGTTTTAAGTGTATTCTTGGAGTCAGAATTTTCTCTTTCACAGACTAGACTTCTGACATGGCCAGATGACAGTATAATTTGCATGAATTTTTTGGCTGTGCTGTGAACTAAACCATAGCCCTGTGAATGTTATTCAGCCCAGTTGGATTCTAACTAGAGTGATCCTCCTGCCTCAGCTCCCACGTGCTAGAGTTACAGATGTGCATCACCACTCCTGGCTTGCTGTGGTCATTTTTGACAGAACAAGAAAGAAGAGTTACATTTCTTATGAAGAATGAAAGCTGGGCTGGAGATTTAGCTCAGTGGTTCTGGCGCCTGCCTCGCAAGCACAGGTCCTGAGCTCGATCCTGGTAACCACATAAAATGTTGGGTGTGGTGACTCACGCCCACCAACAATCAGTACCACATACCACAGTGCCAAGTGTGGTGGCTCACGCCTGTAATCCCAGCACTTGGGAGGCAGAGACAGGAGGATTGCTGAGTTCGAGGCTTGCCTGGGCTACATAGTGAGCTGAGGGCCAGCCTGAACTACAAAGCGAGAACCTGTCTCAAAAAAAAAAAAAGAAAAAAAAAATGAAAGCTTTCAAAAGTGTAAAAGCCTTCATTTTAGTAGAGAAATAGTCGGCTTGACTAAAGCACTTTGCCATGGCCACTTTACTTACAGACAGCAAAGCCAGAATGTACTGGTTTAATCATATTGTTACCGTGATTTAGTTTTCTGATTATGCGTTGTGATACTATTGCTGTCTCTGATCTTTTCTGTTCACAAGTTACTCCTTATTGGTGGGATGTTGCACTTCATTGTTGGTTTTGTCAGCTGTCCTTTGTGGGGAAAGGTTTTAAAATAACTGCTCTTCTAAGGCATATATGAAGACTGTTGAGTTTGCTGGCTGCTAGACAGGAAAATTTTGCTCATTGTTGGATAGGAAATCCTCAGAGCATGTCAGCATCGAGAGCAGATGCCTTTTCCCCAAGCACTTTGCAGAGTCATTGGGTACTCAGCACTGGGTGTGTGTTCAGTGGGGAATGCTGCTACCACGCGGGGAATTGTTCTTTCCCATGCTGTTTAGTGGCTGAGATGTTTATTTTGGAAACAAACAATTTGAGAATTATGTCCCTTTACTCTCAGGGAGTTAAATTCTTATGTTGGATGAAAAACATTTTTGATGAGT
Organism: Thryonomys swinderianus; assembly: GCA_004025085.1. Lineage (NCBI taxonomy): Eukaryota > Metazoa > Chordata > Mammalia > Rodentia > Thryonomyidae > Thryonomys > Thryonomys swinderianus. Next base: position 22,484 of record PVIC010024893.1, read on the forward strand.
TATTAAATATTTTGGTGATTGCTTAGTTACGAGAATTGCCAAGAATTGATGATAGATGTTTGATACTTATTTTCGGATGATTTAACATTCCATTCTGAATTTATCGGTTGCCTACATCATGTGGGTTACAGTTTGGACAGAAGAAACTTGATTGTTGCTGATTTTGGAGCGAGCGGCCTCGTGAATAGGCAGAGAAGCAGCTTTGCAAGAGGAGATGTGCTGGAGCTGTGTCCGGGCTCGCCCCTCTGCTCTGTAGACAGTCACTGACCACACTGAGTCTTCTCTTCCTTGTCTGCAAAGTGGTAATGGTTTCCGCCTCACTGCGTTTTGGCGTTGCAGCTGCTGGTTCACAGTTAACTGTAAAGTTAACCTGCTGGCTTTTATTATTCGCCCAAACCAGATCCAAGAACTGGATCTGTCAGAATTCTTTTATTTTTTCTCCTTCAACTTAACAGTCTTGTCGACCTGCTCAAATGACTAAATTGAGTAATATACTTAAGTTTAACCAGTAACCTTTAAATTCATTGGGATAGGAGTAAAGGGATGTCCTTAAAATGAGATTTAAATCTAGTTCTGGATATAAAGTAGAATTTGGGGCTGAGGATGTAACTCGGCAGCACTATGCCTGCCTGACAAGCGCAAGGTCCTGAGATCAATCCCCAGTGTGTGTGTGTGTGTGTGTGTATGTGTGTGTGTGTGTGTGTGTGTGTGTGTGTGTAAAAGTAGCATCTGTAGACAAAATAGTGATCATCCTACTACTGGAGTATACCAGTCTTCAGAAGATGCATTATGCAGCCTGTGTCTGTGAGTCCAGAGGAGGCATGCTTTTATGGCCAAACAGTTGTCATTTCCTTTAACTAATCTGATCTGGGGAATATACAGCCTTCCTTTCGTAACAATGTAGGTTTACTACTTAAAAAAAAAAACAAAAAACAAACTTTAACCACAGTCAGAGTTCTTTCTTTTATTCTTTGCTATTTTTGTGGTTGTTTTGTTTTTATAGTTCTGGGGGTTGAACCCAGGCCTTGTGCATGCTAAACATGTAGTCTACCACTGAGCTGCATCTCCAGCCTCAGGGAGTTTCTTAAATAGGCCACTATAGTTCAATCATTTCTGTAAATGTGAAAACAGTGCCATCTACTGGAAAAGCATGTAATGTGGCTAATGTTAGTATGCTTTGGTGGTTTTAGGTCAAACACTGAGCTACATCCTTAACCTTCTTAAAATTTTCCTTTGAGATTAAACTTCAGTTGCCCAGGCTGGCCTCAAACCTTGTGATCCTCCTACCTTAGCTTCCTAAGTAGCTGGGATTATAGAGGTATACTTGGCTGGTTTGTATTCACTGGTTAATGAAGTTTACTGGCTGTTTCCTTAATTAAATTTTTGTCAGGAGACTACACTGAAAGAAAAAGAATATGTATATTTGAAAATTTTAAAGTTTTAGCTGAGCATGGTGGCACATGTGTGTAATCCCCAGCATTTGGGAACCTGAGGCAAGAGGATTGCTATGAGTTCAAGGCTAGCCTGAACTATATAGTGATACGGGTTCAAAAAACAAAAACAAAATGAATAAAATAAAAACTTTTACTTTTCTTGTAACAGTATTTTTATATGGAAAAATTACTGCAGTAATGCTTTGTTTACCTAGTACTGTTGGTGAGTGAGGTAATAAAGAAATTGGAACTTTTAAACACCAAAGAGGATTTTTTGTTTGTTTCATTTTGTTTTTTTGAGACAGGGTCTTGCTATGTTGTTCAGGTTGGCTTTGAACTCACTATGTAGATCAAGCTGGCCTTGAAGTCAGTGGTGATCCTTCTGTCTGAGCCTCCTGAGTGCTGGAATTACAGGCATGTGCCACTGTGCCAGGCTCCCAAACAGATTTTGTATTTATTTATTTACTGGACCCCAGGCCTCAAGCATACTAGTCATATACATTCCTAATAGTTGCACCTCCAGCCAACTTTTTTTTTTTTTTTGAGACAGGTTCTCGCTTTGTAGTTCAGGCTGGCCCAGAGCTCACTATGTAGCCCAGGCAAGCCTTGAACTCAGCAATCCTCCTGCCTCTGCCTCCTGAGTGCTGGGATTACAGGCGTGAGCCACCACGCCTGGCAAGCCTCAACTATTTTTAATGGAAATCTTTCTGAAATGTGTCATACATTTTCTTATTGCCAGAAACCTTATAAATGGTGTTTCTTTTGTTTTCTGTTCCCTTGTTTTCTGCAATTTTGATGTTGGTTGTCTTCTTTCCTCCAGCTTTTTGCTCTTGACTGGTTTGCTTCTATGTGTAACATCAATAATTTTCAGTTCTTCTTTCTTCACCTCTTACTCCCCCCTCCCCTCCACTCCCCTGTCCTTTTCTACCTTGTCTTCCTTCTTCCATCTCCCCTTCCCTCCCTCCTCCCTCCTTCCATCCCTCCCTCCCTTTTAATTTGGAAACAGGGATTTACTGAGTTGCCAGTACTGGCCTCGAACTTGTGATCCTTTTGCCTCAGCTTCTTAAACTGGAATCACGTGTGTGCCACCACTTCCAATTTAACAGTTTTCAATTTCTAGAAATTTTCAAGTAGCATTTTTGTGTGAGATATGCATAAATAATATAAGAAGATTTTACCCTTGAATCTTACTAATGAAATATGATTTAAAAACTTATCTTTTTTTTTTTTTTTTTTTTTTTTTTTTTTTTTTTTTTTTTTTTTTTTGCTTTTTGAGACAGGGTCTCACTTTGTAGTTCAGGCTGGCCCTGAGCTCACTATGGTGCCCAGGCAAGCCGCCGCGAACTCAGCAATCCTCCTGTCTCTGCCTCCCGAGTGCTGGGATTATAGGCGTGAGCCACCACGTCCGGCATTTAAAGCTTATCTTTTAAGAAGGCTTACAATATGAAATATTTATTATACTTTATGTCTGAATCCAGCCATTGAGAGGTTTTTTCCTGTGACTGTGTGCAGCCACATTATTTCTGTGTGCAGCATTACCCAGTTTGTTTTATGTATTATATACAGTATATACATTTTTCATTTAAAAGTAAAAGTAGAGAAATAAAAATGTTTTAGGAGAAAGAGTTGCTGAGAGATGTCTTAAATTATCTGATACCATAAATTGGATTAGAGCCATTTTGTTAAAGTAGGATGCAGTATCCCTGACCAGTTAATCCATTTTCTTCTCAAACATCTCACCAGAGCTCATAGAAGACACTGGTGGGTACAAAATATAC
>PVIC010024894.1:0-25703 GCA_004025085.1 Thryonomys swinderianus
AGATTACACAAACCAAATCTTTACCAGTTAATGTTCCCATCGCTGTGACCCATATCCGACCCCACAAGGTAAAGGAGCAGAGGTAGGATCTGGCTCACAGATGTGGGAGAGTCAGTCCCTGGCTGGCTGTCTCCAAAGCAGGGATGGCATGACGGGAGGGTGAGGAAGGGCACTGCTGCTTGGCTGTGGAGGGTGGGAAACAGCCGGAGTCGATGGGGGCATAGGTATAATCCCCAGGGTCACCCACAAGCATGTTTTACACAACTAACCTCAACCCTCACAGGATTATCTCATTAGGGTATAGATGAAACCTATAACTTCTCTTTTTCTAGATGTCATAAAACTGTAGCTAATAGAAATGCTGGTGGAGCCAGTCAAATGGTGATGGGGCTGCTTTTCCTAATTTTTCCTGAGCTCTCCTGATATATTCTCTAGTAATAAACTCTGTGTTCCCTGTACATGACCACATTGGATTTCCTATCTATCATTTACTATATTTAGAATTTCTCACCAGTTTCCTATTAGGCAAACACCAACTGACTCAAAGGGCACAGGGAATATTCCTGTTTTGAGCAGCTTTCTAAGATTTTGGCCATCTATGGAGTTGGGATAAACCCAGTCCAGAGGGAAGATGAGATTTTAGCAGACCTGAATCTAAACAAAATGACAGTCACTCAAAGAAGCCAATTACTGTCTCTTATTTTTGTTTTGATTTTTGCCCCTCTGTTGAGTTAACTGGTGCATTTTTTTTTGAGACAGGGTCTCACTTTGTAGCTCAGGCTGGCTCTGAGCTCACTATGTAGCCCAGGCAAGCCTCGAACTCAGCAATCCTCCTGCCTCTGCCTCCCGAGTGCTGGGATTACAGGCGTGAGCCACCACACCCGGCAATTGGTGCATTTTAAGTATATGTTCAACATTGAAAATTTGTACCCTTTACATGATGTATCTTGATCCTCATTTTTTAAGACCTCACTCTCTATATACATAAACTTTGTTTCTGCTCTTGTGTTTAGAAGTACACTCTTCCTAACTTCTAGGAGTTTTCTCTGTCACTTTTCAAATAGCCTTTAACTAGCTGCTGGGTAGCAGAAGAGCTGAACACACCTCCTCTGTTTAGGTCCAAATGTTCTTCACTGCACATCAGCAAGATTAAGGCCCTGGTGAGGTACAAAGACCCGGATGGATGATGGAGACATAGGTGTAGTTTTTACCAAGCCCTGCGCCGGGGAGCTGTGGTCCCGTGTGGCAGAAGTCTTCCCTAGGCCCCTGGGAGCTCCCTGATGGTAACGTGTCCAGTGCCTCTCTGGCCATTCACTGTCTCAGCTTGATGGGCAAGTTTTGTTTCATGTTGTTTAACAGTTTGGATTTTCTCATAACTTAAAAATAAAGTTTGGAGAGAAGCTGCCACTCCCAATAATTTGATTTAATGTAAGCCTATAAAATAATTTTATTCAGGGTCAGAGATTTAGCTCAGTGGTTCCAGCGCCTGCCTTGCAAGCGCAAGGTCCTGAGCTCGATCCCGGTAACCACATAGAATGTTGGGCATGGTGACTCACGCCCACCAGCAATCAATACCACATACCACAGTGCCAGGCGTGGTGGCTCATGCCTGTAATCCCAGCACTCGGGAGGCAGAGACAGGAGGATTGCTGAGTTCGTGGCAGCTTGCCTGGGCTACATAGTGAGCTCGGGGCCAGCCTGAACTACAAGGTGAGACCCTGTCTCAAAAAAAAAAATTTTTTTTTTTTTTAAATTCAGATTACAACAAGGTAGTGAAAAGATTTTGGGTCAAGGTTTATCTGAGATTATCTTATCATCGCTATTGTTGAGTTTGAGAAAAGTTTGCTTTACTATTATTGGTCATATTTAACTGCTTATAACAGTATTTTTATAATTTAAAAATTATGTGAAGATACAGTTTTTGGTCCAGCCTGAAAAAAAGTAAACATTATTTAGAGAGCTATTGTATCTTAAAGTAATGCAACTTTTATAAGAGAACATTTATAATCATCTTCTACCTTGAAATAACCTTATTTTAAATATTTTCTCATGAAAAGAAATTATATACCATATATATACTGTGATAAATTCCAGCATTAAAATTTTCAAATAAAAATCATAAAAATATCAATAGCGTGAAAGTATGTCTTCACAGCTTTGGAATAGCATTTTCATTTATTATTCAAATATCAAGTTAAAATGGTAAATTTCATTAAGCAAATTTAAAAAATTTCTACGTGGAAAAAAATTCTAAAAATATCATTCAATTAAAAGAACTAGTAGATTGAGAAATCTGTCAACATATATCACAGACATAGAGTTAAGCTATTCAATATATTAAAGGGCTTCTAAAAATTGATAAAATGGAAAAACTCAATAGAAAAATAAAAAACTATTATGAACAGATGGTTCACAGAAAAGAAGATATAATGCCTCTAAAAACAAGGAGAGTTGTTACATTATACTAAAAATGACAGAAACAGAAATTCAAACTTTGCAGTTCTTTGATAACACACTCTTTGAAGAAGGCTGAGAAATGGTATCTCTTACATCGATAAGAAGAAAGTACATTGATATAATTTTTGTGAATGCCAGTTTGTCAGTATTAGTTAAAAGTCCAAATGGAATTCTCTTTCGCCCCAACCACTGTGCTTCTGGAAATTTATACCTGTATACCTGAGAAATACATGTGAAAGCATATTTCCAGGATAATGACAAGAATAAAATTATTTGAGGAAACTCAAAAATGTTAACAAAAGTATCCACAGAGAGAGTACTATATAAACCTATAATCTGGGCAAGGATTATAGATGTAGGAATTTAAAGGAATAATATACAATTCTGAAAAAATGAAACACTATGAGTTAATATAGAAACAACCATGAGATAAATTATTCAGAAAAAGCAAGGCACAGATATATTGAATATGTTATGTTTCCTGTAAGAATAAATGTGCATATTTCTTTTGGAGATGTTGAATATAGAATGAGATTGATAACATCAGTTGTTCACTAGGGGAGCTGGAGATTGGCTGTGTTGGAGTAAGGGTGGGAGGAGATTTTAGGTTTCTCTTTACATTTTTTCACTGTTGAGCTTTTGTACTTATACCTACTTAAAAGTTTTTTTTAAAGAGCTTCAGAATTTTTTCTTTTATGCCACTTTGACAGTTTTAATTGACTTTGTAACATATATTCAGTTTTTTGTGATCATTTCATGTTGAATCAAAGGTAACAAATTTGTATCCTTGTAATTTATTAGAAAAAATTCATAACAGATTGAAATTATCTCTTCAAATGTTTGACAGAAGTCAGTCAAAATTATCTGGGGCTGATATTTTCTTATCAAAATATTTATATTCTACCCTCAACATTTAAAAACGACCTGATTTTCAGTTTCTATTTGAATTACTTTTGCTTACCATATTATACCTCCTAAGAACCAGAATATTTTTAGTGAGTTCTTAAAAATTACTTCCATAAATTCTATAATGTTCTCTACTTTAAATATATTTATGGTGCATTTAGAAATTTCCACCCTTTCTATTCATTGTATTTTTCATATATTGTTTTTAATAGCCCTGCCAGAAGCCTTCTCCATAAGGTTCAATTGAATCTTCATTGTATCTTTGCTTCATAGTTCACTAGTTCCTATTTTACCTTCACTGTTTGCTTTATACTTTGAGATAAATTTTGTCAATTTCTTATAACTTCCTAATTTGGATTCTAAGCTACTACTTTTCACTCTCCTATTTTTTTTTTTTTTTTGAGACAGGGTCTCGCTTTGTAGTTCAGGCTAGTTCTGAGCTCACTATGTAGCCCAGGCAAGCCTCGAACTCAGCAATCCTCCTGTCTCTGCCTCCCGAGTGCTGGGATTATAGGCGTGAGCCACCACGCCTGGCTATCCTATTTTCTAATGTTAAAATTTTTGAATACTCTAGATTTTTCTCCAGGGAATGATTTTTTTCCTTTTGTGTTCCAAAGTTCACGTCTACTTTTCACAGTTAGTTCTTGACATATGTGGAAGTGATGTCTCAGTGTAGTGAACGGCAGAGCTCAAATGCTGCCCTCTACACTTCATGCCTGTTACGCAGCCTGAGCCTGAGGTGGTCCATATGTTGTTCATAGCTCTTGGCTGAAGTCCTCCAGCCTTGTGTAGGCCTCTAGGTGTTGTCCTGCATCTCCAGTGACTAGTCCACTCACACTTCACATGAAACAAGATCAAAGGAAGATCTGGGACAGTCAGTGACATCAATCTTGGATGTCTTTTTTTTAAGTGTAGCATTATTGAAATTTTTTGGTATGATATTTCTATTTGTTTTATAGAGGGTGGTAATGTTAAAATATTATATATCAATAATACAAGAAGTTTCTTAAATTTTTTCCATACAGAATGCTGAACTCAAATAGAATAAAGATATTTAAGTCCAATTTAGTTTTTAAGAAATGTGAATTATAGCAACTGTTTGCTACTGTTTCCTTTATCACCAGTGGTTTTGACATGTTCCTCAAAGTCAAATGTCCCAATCTTGAAGACTGAAAGAAAGAAAAGAAAATATTATGAGTGTACAAAGTGTACAAATAGCCAGTGATTAAAGAATAAATGTTCTAGACATTGTAGGTGTATATTATAATATTCTACACTGGTTGAAATTGCCAGTGAATTATCTTGAAATCAGTTTCTTAGTTGAGATAAATTTTCTTACTCTTAAGTTAATGTATTTTTTGAGGTGAAAGTGCTTGTGTATTTCCTGTTGTTTATGGATCTTTCCCCAAAAGTTTCCCAGGAGCCTGACTACACACATGGTGTCTGATGATTAGTCTGATGTCCTGTGGATGCCACCTTTTTAAACTATCACATAGTGGAGATGGAATACTTTTGTGATCAAAAGAAGCAATGTAGTGAAAACTGAAATACTCAAAGGAAATTCTTCCTAATCTTTCTAGTATTCAGAACTTGCACCTCATTTCTATAGCAGTTTAAGAAAATTCTGTAATTTTATGATGGGTGTTCTAGAATTGCAAGATTGTCTTATAAGATTCAATATTTACTAGATTCCTGGTTGTTGTTCATAATATTTATAATCTGTGGACTGACTAGAAACCTATCAGGAGTTACACCAAGCCTGATGTGGTGTGTGGATTTTTATGTCACCCTTTAAGAGTCACCTGCACAGCAGATTCAAAGTGGACATTAATGATGGTGGTGGACCACAACTGATGCTTACGAAAGCTCAGGGACAAAATAACACTGTGCATGACACCCTGGCATGGTGGTCAGGACTATGGTCCCTCAGCCCAGACTCCTTCTCTACATCCTTTGTGTTAGGTTGCTAAGACTGCCACAACAAACTGTTGCTTAAAATAGGGAGTTTTCTCATGTACTAGTCATGTATCCCTGAAAAAGAAATCAGGAAAACAACTCCATTCACACGTTCAAAAAATATCTAGGAGTTAACCCAACTAGGAAACACCTCTATAATGAAAATTACAAGCATGAAGAAAGAATATGAAAAAGACATTGGAAAGTGGTGAGTCTTCTCTTGTTCATGGATTGGCAAAATTAGTATTATTAAAATTGCCATATTATCCATCTTCTTCCTGGAGTTTGAACCTATTCTAGAGTAGAAACATTCCAGGCACAGAAGTGGGGAATTGGGTGAGGGCAAAGGTCAGTGTGAAGGTCTCTAACTTCTTCCCTCTGTCAGAACCACTATACCTGCTGCTGCTGGTGAGACAGGGACATCAGAGGAATGGCAAACAGGCGGGGCCCCAGTCCAGGGCACTGCTGGCTGTGAACAGAGATATTTTAGCCCAAGCAGGGTCCTCCTTGGCTGACCTGGACCTGAGCTGGTGTCCGCTCCAGGTACCGGTCTCTTCCTTATTGACTCCTCCTTGGCAGGCCCCGCTCTAAACTAAGGCACCTGTGCAGTGTGTCTAGATGACATGATCTAGATTGGTGTATTCTCGCCCTGTGCCTGAAGTATCAATGGTATAATACATAACCAAGCAACTGCTTATTTGGCTTCTATGTTGATTTTTCCTTGCAAAGAAACCTATGTAAGATGTGAAATGCAATAGGTAATTTGCTTGGTATTCTGAGGAATTGTCCTGATCAGGCTTGTCAATGAAAATATGTGCTTTTTTCTGTCTCCAAATCTTGGATGCTTTCAGTGATTTCTCATCTGCTGTTTCAGTATAATCCAAAGCATCAATTAATTATTTCACTATTATTAGAATTAATTTGTGACTTTATAGTAATAAAGAACTATGGCATGTCTATTTAGCACAATGTGGCTTTTATCATTGATATGTTTGCAGAGTACATCAATAAAAGCATGTTCTAACACATATGCATATATCTCATGCAACAGCAGTAGCTACATATGTTCCAGTTTTTAGTGCAAGATATGTAATTGATAATGTAAGATTGTGGTGTCTGTATGGTGCTTCTATGCCACAAACAAAACTAAGTGAAAAACATGAATTTGAAAATATGGATACTCTCCAAAAGCAGATTCGTATTGGAAAGGTTCATTAAATTCAAGCTACTTGACAATAATAACCAGGAAATTGCTTCTAATATTTCATGATAACAGAGAGCAAATGTGTCATATGTTACATGTGATGGAGGTTTTTCAAGAGTTGCTTTATAAGTGAATCTTTATTAAAGGAGAAAAGTGCAAGGACACTATCCTCACTAGCAAATCCCTCACCCTGGTCTCCTTTCATCCTCCTGTGTGTGTCATTCCACGAGATAAGGGAGGGGAAGGATGCTGGGCAGGTTTCTGGGAACACCAGGGATTAAAGCAGGCCTCTCCTCGGTTGACTGTATTAACCCGATATCTCAGAGCAATTTCCCAGCTAAATGGCAATAGGGATTTAAATATAATTCAAAAAGAATAAAGAGAGGGACCTAAAAATATGTGCCAAATAAATTTTGGTTGATTAAAAATAATCTTTTCCAGCAGAGAATTGAGACAGAGACAGAGAATTGAGAAATGACTCTGGCTGAATTATTTGCTTCTGTTTCTAGCTAGGTGAGTGATGTTATGGTTTAGATTATCTGTGAACTCCACAGAGAGATGTTCTTTGTGGGATGAAAAACACTGACATGAATTGAAAAATTCAAATTGGCCAGCTCTCCTGGGTGGGGGGACAGGAAGCTTTCCTACACAGTCAGATGTCTCGCTTGGGTATTTTTGTGGTTTGTGTGATAGCAGAAACTTGGCAATTGGTTGCAAACCCTGAAAATAAGTAATTCATAATGAATTCTTTAAAGAAATTGACCTGAATTTTAACACTTCAGTAAGCTTACTGTGATTTCTGACTAGAAAAAAACTCATACTATGCTGACAAGAAACTGAAGACTGTAGAACAGATAATTTTTATTAATGTTTTAGTGAATATAAATCCTACTTGCCAAATAAAGTGAATTAGTGAGTCTATTTGATATATAATATTTATAAATGAAGCCTGTTATAACAACACGTACAAGAACATGACAAGAGCAGGGAGTGCAGTACTATTTCAATTCTTTTGAGTGTATAGCTAAGCAAGCCAAAAACTAAGGGCAATGTTCATGATAAGAAGTAGTGTGTTGAAACACTGAATGATGCTGAGTTGTAGGTTTGAAGGGGGGAATATGTGTGAAGGAAGCTGCTCCCCCATTTGTTTAGGGTTTGAAAGCCCAAGGGAGCTGGGGCAACAACCCAGAGATTGTGAGTTTCTTCAGCATGCAAGGCCCTGAGTTTGATCCCTGGCACCATTAGATGAATAAAACTAAACGAAGGAGCTTCATGAGATCTAGGTTCAGGAAAGGGAGGACAAGTCAACAGGCAGACACTTCACCCAGGTGGGCCCCACCGAGGCTGGGTGGTCCTCACTAAGTGTAGAGCAGCAGAAATGAGGCATCCATGAGCCTCAGTCTGTCACGAGAAAGAGAAGTGTTTCCTTTGAGAATGTAGCCAGGGTCCTCTCTGAATCTCATGTGGTAGTGACTCCTAATTACATGCAGAGTAGAGGAAACTGTCCTCTGAAGTAACATGAAAATACTCCTTCCAGAAAGCTGTTACCTTCCTGCACCAGACAAGACCCAAACAACCATCCTGGAAGGATGGGCCAAACTCACCTTTCCAGAATTTCCACACACAGACACTTCTTGGAAGATAGTCATGATATGTTTCAAAACCCACAGGTAGCTAATTTACTATCTTCAAGAATCATCAGATATACTAAAATAGATAAAAATGGTACCATCTTCATTGAAATTGAAGATATTAGCAGCATCAAATAAAGATTATGAAATAGGTAATTATGTCTGTCAGTTTACCTACTCAACATTCTTAGTAGACTGTAAATTCATACACTTTTTTGCATTCTGTGAATTAAGGACTTATAGATGAAATTAAATGTAAAATTTTAGAAAAACTATTCAATAGAGTATCTGATGCCATGATAAAGACTTTTTTCCTAAATAACTGTGGAGAAAAAGAGAGATAAGTGTGAATATATTAAAGTTCTCTATGTACTGAAAGATACTATGAACAAATTTATAGTAGATTAGAGACCATATGTACAATGAAAGTATGGTATATTTGAATCTAAAATACTACTGAAACTAATAAGAAAAAGTAAATAAAGCAGGAGAAAATGAGCAAATAATTTAGGAGATGGAAAGGAGAAACTGAACTGCTGAACAATTGCATGCAAGTAGAAATACGAACACCTGTTAGTCTTAGGGGTATGGTCTGAAGAATGTTTTGAGCAGCATATGCTGAAGTCAGGTGGACAAGTCTTCCATTCAGTAAAAGGGCAGCAAACGGAAAACAAGCCTAATGTACCCCCCAAAAAGTGATGTTTTACACTGTGATACACCCTGAAAGGCTGTACAACAAATAAAGTACTCATCAGTATAACTACAGAAGGAAAACTTGGAACAATACACATGTTATGATGCCCTGTAAGTGGAACTTGAGAAGACAGTAATCTGCCCCTTGGAGCAGGTGTAGGAAAGCGTTCCCCCCCACTGAACACACAGGGAGTGAAGCTGAATAAATTCTCAGGAAGTAGGTAGAGAGTCCCCCATAAAACTGCGAGAAGAGACAACTATTGGACGCAGCTCTGACACTCCTCAGAAGATGCCCAGGGAATGAAGAAAAACACGTTACAGAGATCCTTCCACACCCATGTTCACTGCAACACAACTTGCAATAGCTGAGCAATGGAATAATAAGCACAGATTCCCATCAACTGATGAATGGATAAAGACAGTGTGGTACGTGCACACTATGGAGTGTTATTACTCAGCCGTAAGAAGGGCATGATTTCCTCTGCAGGAAAATGCTTGCCTATATATAAAATCTGGGGAAAAAAAGACATGAAAGTGGAAGGGAGAATCTTAGGAGGATTAGGGAGAAAAAGGAAGAAGATAAAGGGACCATGGGGAGGGGATGTTATCAAATATGTTATATGCGGGTATGAATAGGCCAAATGAGACCCACTATTTTCTATAACTAATGTGGACTAATAGAAAGAGGGAAGCAGCCATACTATCCAGCAACTCCATTTCTGGATACATACCCAAAAGAAATGAAGTCAGTATGTGAACAAACCAGCTACACATGGGTATTTACTAAAGACTTATCTGTAAAAGCTGATACAAAGAATCAACCTGAGTGTCCATCAATAATGGATGAATAAAGAACAAGTGGTTCCCACACACACTGATGTGGCATTCAGTGTCAGACCTGAAGGTCACCTTGTCATTGCCACAGCATGAACGATCTTAGAGAATGCTGAGAAGTGTTAACAAAATAAAGCACAGGAGGAATAAATGAAACAAAACAAAATGAAATAGCAGAAGGCAAAGCTCTTGGCAAAATCAAATCTATTAAAATGGAAATGTTGTGTTGGGTTTGGTGACTCAAGCCTGTAATCCCAGCTCTTGGGAGGCAGAGGCAGGAGGATTGCTGAGTTCAAGGCTTACCTGTGCTAGATAGTGAGTTCAGGGCCAGCTTGAACTGCAAAGTGAGACCCTGTCTCCAAAAAAAAAAAAAAAAGAAATATGGGCGCAAAGACACTGGCAGCCCAAGCCCTGGTCTCATTCTAACATCACATGGAAGAAAAGTTAAGTGTAAGTCCTGTCCTTGCTTTGACTTTTATACTGTATTTGAGTCACTTGTAATATAACACTCATTAATTCTGATACACTAGTAAATAAGGTTTAGTTATGCAAGGCCACTCCTACTTCCAGAGATTGCAAATGACAGCAAACAACTACACTTGATCTTAGCCAAAAGGCCGAGAAGCGATGACATGACAGCAAACAACTAACAAACAGGCAAGCAAACATCACAACCAGGACGAAGCAGGAGGAGGAGAGTGAAGCCAAGAGTGATGCCTTTCATACATGCTCTTTTATCTGATCCTCAAAAGCACCAGTAGGACAGATGCCAGGAGTGACTGGAGTTCTCAGAGGAGGAAAGCGCATGTTCATGACATCACTGATCTGACAAGGACCCACGGCCAGTCAGCAGATGGTCTGAGTGCGATTCCTTTTGATTTATGAGCCCAGGTCTCATCTTGGCCTGTGTGGGTCTCTACGGTGAAACAGGATAGACCGACTATCCGACAGTTCATTCCACAACACTCTGGAGGCCCAGGCAGTGCCGGGGAAGGAACAGGCTCCGTGTCGGCCTGTCAGGGACAGCTGTCTTCTCTCATGGATGTCATAGGGCAGATGGCCTCTTGGGGGAGTCTCTGGGGGAATCTCTTCTGCAAGAAAGCCACCTTCACCCCTGAGGGCTTTGTCTGGATCTCACCATCTTCCCGGGAAACATCACCAGATATGTGCTTGGGGAGAGAGCTCTTAACACTCCTCCACGTACTGCTTCACCAGACAGAGGCTTTTCTTGACCTATTATAAGCATCGGTGTGAAACTTTATCATCACAGTCATTGATATGTTGTCAGCGATGAGGGTGCAGAGCTGTAGCCTAGCTGGGCTCCGGCTTGGCCTTTGCTCACCTTGGCTGATGGCCAGGAGGTAGAGTCTCCACTGCACACTCATTGCGCTGAGAGGCAGAGTGCAGCCCTAGCAGATCCGGCCCTGGAGGGAGTCGGCTTCCATCAGATCCAGGCTCCCAGGACTGCTCATGAGATGTGGGAGGTCTTGGCAGTGGGCTGAAGCTCTGCCATCACCCTGGTGGTGGTGAAAGCACCACGTGATTCTGGAGCGTGGCTTCGGGGGAAACCACTGCAATGCTTCATGCTGAGTTGATGAACAGTTTTCAAAGTGAAAGTCTGAGACAGGCGCTGGTCTTGCCAGCTAAGAGGGAGAGGGAGAGGAGCCACCTGTGCCTGCCTACGCTAGAGAAGGATTGGTGCCAGGGGCACGGTTTTCTTCCCCATGGAACGCAAACAAAGGGAATTCTGCAGTTTAGATATTGTAGAGCAGTGAATCCTCAGCCTTCTTTTCCTTGGCGTTCCCACAGTGGCAGCTTCTGATCTGTTCTTGACTCAGTGCTCACAGGAAGCAGAAAGCCACATGGGCTCCCAGGCACGGTGATCTGCAGTGTGGGCTCCTTGCAGGCGTGAGGTCACCCAACAGAAGCAGAGAAAGCACCACAGCTATCGTCAGCACGTGGTGTCCTGTACAGCACTCTTGGCCTATTAATCCAACCCAAGACCATCACTACCACCCTGACCGTCCTGCACATTTCAAGAGCTGCTCAGGACTGGAGGGTGAGAAAGAGCCTGTGTGTGCAGGGTAACAAACTTGCAAAGTCTACTTGAAGTGAAAACAGGTAAAGTCTATTTAAAAAGAGGTCACTGAGGCTTGAAAATAGTAACCTGCATAGTACTGTTGGGGAAAAAAAAAAAGAAATTGTAAATACACTGAAGAATTCCACATGCAGCACAATGCAGACTCAGGAAGTATCACACAGTGTTTGTATGTGTTTTAACTTTTAGAATATTTGATGTGAAATTATATCGATATGCCCAAGCTCTGGGTATCAGGTAGATGGAAGTAAGTCACTGATGAGTTCATTAAACAAGGTCACAGTGAAATGCCCCGTGATAGTCAGTTAGACAGATGGCTGTGGGAGGTGGGCTTGGAAGATGACAGACTGGAAATATTTCAATGTGGGGTCTATTGAAACCAGTGGGGAGGGAGGAAAACAGAAAGAGGATAGCCATTTTTAAATTGCAGATTTTATTACAGTAATGTGTATACACACATTAAAATAAGGTATTGAGAGAATGTAGGAAAATCTTGTTCTTGTTCCCTTAATCCCATCACACCCAAAGAAAACTATCTAGAAAGTTGGGTTTAAAGTTAGGATGTTACAATTAAGTAATACTTGGCATTCCAGAGCATTTTTAAGTTTCAGGGTTTGTTTTTTTGTTTTTTTGTTTTTTGAGACAGGGTCTCGCTTTGGAGTTCAGGCTGGCCCTGAGCTCACTATGTAGACCAGTCAAGCCTCAACTCAGCAATCCTCCTGTCTCTGCCTCCTGAGTGCTGGGATTACAGGCGTGAGCCACCTTACTTGGCACTGTGGTATATGGTGATGGCTGGTAGGCGTTAGTCACCACGCCCAGCATTGTGTGTGGTTACCGGGTTCAAACTCAGGGCCTTGCACTTGTGAGGCAGGCACTAGAACCACTGAGCTATATCTCTAGCCCTAAATTTCAGTTTTTTAGTCCATCTTGGCAGTATATAGAGGTTACATTTATGGTGGGGAGGTGGTACACGGACATAACATACCTTAATTCTGTCTCCTCTCCTAAAAATACATCTTTCTCCAGAAACAGTGGAGATCATTAAGAAATCAAATAGCCAGTGAGGTGGTGCATACTTGTAACCCGACAGGAAGCTGAGGCAGGAGGACCTTTACAAATCTGAAGGCGCCCTGGGTTACAGAGTGAATTCAAGGTCGACCTGAACTGCATAGTGATAACCTGTCTCAAAAAATAAAACAATCAAGTAAACAATCAGATAAGAAATGCTTTTGGGAAAAAGGAACTCTTCTACATTGTTGGTGGAAATACAAACTTGTACAACCACTATGTAATTTAGCCTAGAGAGCCCTCAAAAAATATGAGTAGAAATTCAATTTGACCCAGCTATTCTAAATATGTTCCTGAAGCAAAGTCATCATATTGTAGTAACACAGGTAGTGATATATGTTTGTAGGAGCATCACCCAAAGGAGCTAGTTCTGGAAAGAGCCTGTAAGTCCATCAATAGACATGTACATAAAGACCTTGTGGTACTACACACAGTGGAGCACTACTCTGCTATAAAGGATAAACTTGAGGTGTTTGCAAGACAGTGGATGCACTTCAGACACACTGTTAAGAGAAGTAAATCAGACACATAAGCTTATATGTCACGTACTTTCTCTTCTACGAGAAACCCAAAGTATTAATAAAGAGAAAAGTACAAGATAGATAATAGGAAACAAGGAGATAGATCTTTTGCAAATGAGAAAGGGACCAAAAGATGGAGGGAGAGGGGAGAAAGCAGCGAGGAAGGGTATGAGAAAAGAATGACGGTGAATTGTGTCCATGTATCGCTCTTTCCCATGAGGAATGTGATCATCATGTGCTGCTGACACGAACCAATAAAAATTACAGAAGTGAAGTCCTGGCATTATGTTCTTCACTGTTCCCCACAGCATCTCGGGGCACAGCTGTCACCCCTATCCACGGTGTTGCTTTCCAGTGCTGGCCACCTTTTGCTTCTATGGTCTAAAAATTTTAAACAGAAAATCCCAGAAGTGACCGATTCATGCATGTGGAAATGCACTGTTGGGAGCCCAGCAAGAGAGCTCACTGGCCCCAGGGGTCTCCTACTGCCCATCCCCTGCCACCTCTCTTAGCTGCTTCCCTCCTCTGGGTCCGAGCTCCCCTGCTCTGCGGTGCTCCTGCCCTGCCACCCTCCCTGAGACCAGCTCGCTACAGACTGAAGCCTCCACAAACTGTGAGCCATAAAAAACCCTTTCCTCCCTCAAGTTGAGGATATCAGGTCCTGTGTCTGAACACAGGTGAAATGGGTGGGCCCAGGCTGTGTGGACCAGGCAGCATCCTGCAGCCAAAGTCACCAGAAACTGAACCATGGGTGTTTTCTCCCTTCTCATGCACACAACCTTTTTGTTTTTCTAGATAATTCTTACTTATATTTTTCAGTGCAGAAACAATCTGTTCCAGGAAGATATTCACTAATGCTTTGGATCTGGGTTTGTTCTTCATTATGTGTCTGAAGATCAACATATGACTCTTTTTTTTTTTTTCCTTTTTGAGACAGGGTCTCGCTTTGTAGTTCAGGCTGGCTCCGAGCTCACTATGTAGCCCAGGCAAGCCTCAAACTCAGCAATCCTCCTGCCTCTGCCTCCCGAGTGCTGGGATTACAGGCATGAGCCACCACGCCTGGCACTGTGGTATGCGGTATTGATTGCTGGTGTGTCTGAGTCTCCATGCCCAGCATTGTATGTAGTTTCCTGGGATCAAACTCAGGACCTTGCGCTTGCAAGGCAGGCACCGGAACCACTGAGCTAACCCTCCGGCCCCAACATATGCTTCTTGATTATATTACTTTTCTCTTTTTATGAAACTCACTTAACTTTACTACGTGAAATTACAGGGTTTGGGAAGGAAGGTGCTGTGTTCCAGTGATGTAGATGGCAAAGTTAGGTAGAAATATTAGAGGCCAGTGGAGAAGATGAGAACTATCGCCGTCGTGGCTGGAGGTGCATCCATTGACTGCCAGGCTTCGAGATGGAGATGGAATTCCTGCACACCTCTGAAGGCTAAACAGAAGCTTAAGCCCCACCTTTTGAGATTCATAAACAAACACTTATCTCGTCAAAATTGGGCCACCTTTTCCCTCCCAGTCAGAGTAAGAGAAGACAAACTGGATTATCAGTCAAGGTTAATGATGTGCTCCTTATACCTTTGCTGCATGACTTGCTTCCCCATTGGATGAATGCTACCTAAGCAACTATACCTATAATCCTATTGGTTGATCACAGTTTTGTCCCACTTTGTACTCATGCCTTGATTTTGTTCTCTAAAACTTCCCTTGTTGCTGGGTATGGTGGCTCACACCTGTAATCCCAGCACTCGGGAGGCAGAGGCAGGAGGATTGCTGAGTTCGAGGTTTGCCTGGGCTACATAGTGAGCTCAGGACCAGCCTGAAATACAAAGCAAGACCCTGTCTCAAAACAACAACAACAACAACAACAACAACAACAACAACAACAACAACAACAACAAAAACCCCACCCTTTTCCCTTGTAAGTAGAGTCCACAGCCCATTTCCTGGACCCCATCTCTCTGAGGAGCGTTCTCTCCCTCAATCCTCAATACAATTTTCTACTCTTAACTTCAGCTTTTTCCTCAGAATTCATTCTTTGATTTTGGAGAACAAGAACTGAGCACTTTGGAATCTAGTAGGTTTGGGTGTTCCATCTATTCCCCTCTATCACCAAAGCCTCTGTTTCTTCCTCCTCTTCCTCTACCTTCTCCTCCCCCTCCTCCCCCTCCTCCCCCCTGCTCTTCTCAAACTCTGGGTAAGGAAGGGCCTGAACACCAGCTCCTGGCTGATGTTGGCAGCAGCGCTGGACACACAGGATGGCAACGCAGTGGGGTTTGAAGCTGCCGGGGAGCGCTCTGGGGTAGCTCTCGGCAGTTCTCTCGAGGGTCAGCACCCAGCTTAGCGTTTCGTGGCGGGTCCCAGTGTGGAGACACGGCTCCCACGGCAAGGAGCAGACATGAGCAGCGTGGTCTGTGCTCTCCCTGGAAAAGTCGGGATGTGTGCGGCTCGGTTCCTCCCACACCCGGGTCTGCTGCAGGAGGCTCCTCAGTGAGATCCACAACCTTTACCGCTCCTTTTCCAGTTGCAAGTCAAAGGAAGCGACAGCACCCGCAGGCCCACAGCAGGGGCGCAGCACACAGAGCCCACAGGCCCCGCAGGAAGCCAACTCTTAGGATTTCTAACCTCATCTGAAGAGCAGTTTATCTTTACTGTATCACTTAACTCCATTAGGGAAACAAATCTCATGGAGACTTTCAGGTTATTTTATTGCGTTATAGTAGGTCAAACTCACTAAGAAAATGTTTGGAGATGAAATCTTCTCATTTATAAGTTCTACATTTAATTTAATAAACACACTGTCCAAATTAGTACTGTGCAGAACAAATGAATATGCTTGCGGTCAAGGCTGGTTCTTGTGCTATTACTTTAACAATTCTGAATTGGTTACTTATGCTTCTGGGTTTTTAAAATAGATTTTTATCTCTCCAGTATATGAGTTCGTGAAAACTTATATCAGGCATGTTCTATTCACTTATGTATTTCAGAAATTAGCACAATGCCTGTTACATAACACATGAATGATACACACTTGCTCAATGGATTAGTAAGTGGGAACAGGTAAAATCCTTCAGTAGGATAGACCTGAATTAAAATTTTGACTGTCAGGTAGGCATTTGATCTTTGACTAACTGTCTAACATTTATGAGCATTAATGTCATCATTTCAAGGCATGGTTATTAATAACCACATCATTTTATAATGAGAACTAACTAGGATAACAAAAATTGCTTAGCAACTGGCTACTTGTTATAGCATATTTCCCTTCTTCATGTGCAAAGGTAGAGTGCCCATGTTTTTGAATAAATGTGCAATTCTACCATCTACCTTTGTGTAAATTCTGTGTTTTAAAATCACAATGGGGATGGACTTGATCAAACTCAAATGCCATATGGAAGTCTTTGGGTTTTAGTATATGTGCACAGAAATGTACACATATAATATATCCAAGGCTGATGATCTTTGGCTAAGGGAAAAGCCCTGGAAAGATGTACCAAAGGGTCCACAGGAGAGAGGGCAACATGTAGGCAAAGTTGTGGTGTATCCAGAAGGATGTGGGCAGGATGATGGTACATGCAAACCCCCGGTGTGCCTCCCTGGGAGGCAGATAAATACAGATCATCTTTATTAATAATGAATGTTTTCAAGGAAATGAAAGTCCAGTTTGCTCTTATGTAGATTATGAGCAGGAAGTAGAAATTCTTATCAAGCCTGGTGGCTGAACTAGGTTCTAGATTTTGGTTTTGTGCCTTTTCTGGATGTTACATAAGTAATACATACAAGCAGACAGTGTAGATAATTTAAAATCTATTATTTAAGGGTGATAAAATAGATGTGTAAAGTAGGAAATCCTATGTGCTCTTTCAGTAAAAATGATCAGACAAATTCACATATGTAGAGGAAATAAAAGTCACAGTAGCATCTGCAGAAAGAGCTTTCCAGCATTTAAAAATGTCCAAAGTTACTGTCCTATTTTATTCTTAGTCTTTTATAATTTCTGGAATATAAGCTATTTTATTTTTTATATATCAGAAGAAGATGAGAATGTGCTTAAGGCAATTTGATCCAATTAGTATTACATTGCTGACCTTTAGAAAAATACACCAAATGAATTCAACAGTAGGATGGAAACTGATGGGTTGTGCATAACATATATTCTAAAGGTTCAATAGTGTCAAACATTTAACTTTGTAATTACAAGCAAGATTTTTATATTCTGAATCATTCATAGCTGTAGGGAATCATTTCCACAAACTATTCTTTTGGGAGAAATGCAGTCAAATGAAGCAGAACCATTTAACAAAATTAACAATATGCTTTTGGCAAGTTTCTTATTTCTAAGTGTATTATTGTAATCAAAGTTGATGTCTTCTACTGTTTGCAGAAGCAGTTATAATGTACAAGAGTGAAACACATCCAAAGTTGTTTAACATGTCATCATGAAATTTATAAAATTATTTCATAAATCATCTCATAGGCCATTATCTTCAGAGTCCTTAAGAGTGTTACAATGTACCTCGTATATTTTTTAAATGAAATTTTAAGCGCAGAGGTAAAGAAAAATTACTGCTTAAAAATAGAGCCAACTATATTTGTGCTGTGTTTTTCTTGAGGCCAGGGCAAGTCACAGTTAAGCCCTTTTCACTACTGCACTGGAATGGCTTGCAGAAGGATTCTGAGGGAAGTGTCCATAGGGAGGAGACTTGGGATTGAGAGACGTGGAGCTGCTAGCATAGATTTTCTCTCATTCTGTAGGCTGTCTCTTCACTGCAGTAATCATTTTCTTTCCATCTGTTGACATTTCACTTATTGGGTCTTGATATTATCTCCTGTTCCCCAGGGTCCTTGTTAAGAAGTCTTTCCTGTGCCTGTGACTGCAAGATTCTCCCTTGTGTTTTCTTCCATCCATTGCAAGATGGTCTTATTCTGAGGTCTTCTAACAAATACAAAGAACTGAAAAGCTTTATACCAAACAAAAGCCTTGCTTATAATAAATGGAACAAGAGAATCAAAAAGAACTCTCAAGAAATGCAAGCAACCAATAAGTATATGAAAAGACATTCAACATCTTTATCCATTAAAAATGTAAATGGAATGTTGCTGAGCTTCCACCTTATCCAGCTCAGAGTGGGCATCATGACAAATTAAAACAGTAATGAATGTGGGCAAAGATGAAGAAGAATAAAGAACTCTCCAGCAGTGCTGGTGGACCACCATGGACATCAACATGGAGAACCCCCCAAATACTAACTAAAATAGACATACAATTTGATTTAGCTCTACTGCTTGTTGGTATATTCCACAAATAATGGAAGGCAGTCTATTATATACCCACACTTACTGCGATATAATTCACGATAGTCAGGCAAGGGAGACAACTTTTGTGCTTGCCAAATGGTGAACAGATAAAGTGTGGAATATATACACAGCTGAAGATTATTTAGGTAATTTGCAGGAAAATGGGGGGAACTGGAGATCATATGATTTTCAAATGATTCTCAAATGATTCTCAAAACAAAGGAGAGAGGACAGTAATCTAGAAAGTAGTCTTCCAGTGACAGGGAAGGGTACTCAGGCAAGGGAAAAAGGAAAGGAGGGGGTGACAGGCATGAAATATCCAAAACATAACCTGCGCCAACATGACATCACAAATCTCATTATTTTCTGCTACTAATATGCACCAAAAAGACGATTGTTTTGTATATAAAATGTGTGGCACTTAACACGTGTGGTAGTGGAAGTTTGTAAGGCAATAATACCACCCAGGGAAGAGGAGTATCCAGCCTAGCAGCAGGTAGGATGCCCAAGTTTGTCTCTCTGCCTGTCTTACGTAAGAAAGGGCACCTGTGGTGTCCTGGATTCACTTATACACAAAGGTGTCAGGGCTGCTCAGAGTGAAGAGTTCACTTCTTGAGAATCAAACTGGGAAGGTAGGTCTGCGAAGTGATGCCTATGGGCTGCTCGGCCTCAGGTGGCGCCTGTCTATCCAGTGCCTGAGCATCACCTCCTGCCCTGTTGCCCCCACCAAGGGCTCACTGAGTACGTTCCCCAGTCTTCTTGTGTCCTCCTCTCTTCCTCTCACATCACAAAAAACACAAGCTGTGGGTTTCCATGTCTTTAAAACACAATGAGCAAAGCTTCCCTGGGCCCCCTATTTCCTTCAGGAAGCCGCAGCTACTTGCTCTCCTGCCCTGCAGCCCCTTGTCCAGCATGCTGCTGAGCTTTCTCCACTGCTTTGACCTGCTTGTCTCTTGAACTCACACTGGTTTTTAATCTATATTTTCATAAAACTTGCTGTTGTTGAGCTCCACAGTAACCTCCATAGCCATAATAAATTCAAATCCCAGCCTTCTACTTTCTGGACTGTTCTCCACAACTCGGAGTAGTTTCTCTCTGTTTTTAATATTGTGTAAGTCTGGCTTCTACAATAATGTTGCTGTTGCCTTTCAATTTTCTACTTGGGTCTGATTCCTCTTCCCATGTGGAAGCTGGTTTTCAGCTCTCTTCTGTCCTCTAACTGTGTTCTCTTTCTTGTTTTCACTCCAGATTTTATTATCACTTAAGTCTTCATTACTCCCCAGTCTGTCTCTTCATTGTTGACTTCTCTCCTCATTTATGTGTCCAGAGTAACGAGCGTTATCTCCTTTAGGATGTGAAATAGTTACCCACATCAGCAACTTAACACAGACCCTTAACAGCTCCCTTCCAGATACTTCCTTTTTGTATTCTAAATCAGTGGCTGTGGACGGAAGTTAGTCCCCTTGTGTACACCTGGCAATGTCTGGAGAGAGTTTTGGAGCTCACAGCAAAGGTGTGCACGCTTCTGGGACCTGCACTTGTCAAGATAATCTCCACAACAAGAACTGTCTCGCCCAGAGCCAGCACTTCGGCTTGCTCTTCCTCTGGGCCTCATGTGAAATCTGTTGGTGAACGTTGTCTGCTCCAGTTGGAAAGCACATCTGGAATTTCAGTGCTGTTCATGGACCTCACTGTTGCCACCTCTCACTGGACTCATCTTCTTTACCAGCTGCTCTCCTCCTTTGCAACAGCACAGGCGAGAATTCAGGCCCCTTTTAAAATAGCTGGAACCCCTCAGAGGATTTTGCCTAAATCTTACTTTCTTGCATAGCCCATTTTTGTGTGTTTTTAGGTTGTCTGCATCGCTCTGCTGAATTAGAAGCTCTTCTTGGACCATGACTGTTTTTACTGCAGTGTATATTGCCCAGCCCCGGGGAATGATGGAGTGCACACGGCAGGTGAGATTGTGTGGTGTGTGAGGAGAAGGAACGACCCCAGGGACAGGCTTGATGGAAAAGGTAAGAGCAGATTAGACATGGAGATGAGCACTTTTATAGCCAAAACTGAATTATTACTGCATTCCTTCAAGATCCAATGAAAGGAAACCTGTACCTGCCAGCGCGTCTTAGTAAGATGAATTCGCTCTGGTGTATTGTGTCAGGAGCAGGGCAGAGATGTCCTTGGGTTTGTAGGGCAAGTGGTGAGGTTGTTTTGTAAGTTCCTCTCCTCTGGACATAGGTCTGTCATTCTGTTTTCCTTCATAGGTACGTGTGTGTGTGTGTGTGTTGTCAGGATGGAAGTAAAAAAAGATGAAAAATAATACTGTCAGAAGAGGCTTTGAAGTAAGTGATATCTCTATGGTCAGGTTTCAGCAATGCTAATAAATGTTCTCTGGCCAGAAATACACACAAGCACTAACTGCTTCTAGAAGTGTTTTTCCTTAGAAATTGAAGATTCTTTGGGTCAGCAAGAATCTTTATTATACTTCTGGGGGATATTACTATGAGTAGTTGACATTTTGCTGGAAAATTTCTTGCTTTTCCAATTAGTTTCAGTTAAGAGAGGGTACCGTCCTGGGACTGGAAAGAAAGAAACCTCAGACAGAGGAAAGAATTATTAGGAGGAAGAGGAAAAGAGGAAAATGATAAAGATAATCTGATCTATTTCACAGTACTGGCTGGGGATGGCTCTGAAAAATGTCTGTTCTGGACACATTACAATTCTTCATCCTTAAACGACAGCCAGATGCACAGAGAGGACCACAGAATGCCCAAGACGGTGCCATTCTTACATTTATGTAGGTGAGATGGGTGCAAACTTTGTCTCTTTTCTGTGGGGGTGAGAGTCATCTTCTCCCAGGCTTTCCAGAAAAGCCCTGGTTCCCTGGTAAGGAAAAGTATCACCAAAAATGTTACTGTATTTGTTCTATGTTAACATCCTTGAGACACCCAGCACACACCTTGAATTCATTAAATATAAGTGATACTGAAATTTACTTAATATACTATCTGATTGGATTTTAAATTGGTTCACTTTATTTACCTAAGTACTCTAAGAATCGGCTTAAGTGATTTCTACAAAATTATGCATATACATAAATTTATGTATTGCTTATCTAAAGTCATATGTATAAAACTTGTGCATATATACCTTACCATTATAATACAGTATATACATGTATAATGATAGGCAAAATTAAAATAAAAACATTTATGCTAAGAAATATTCTCTCATGAAAACATAAAATACATATACTATTCTTCAGCAAAGCATTGTCTTATAATAAAATGCACTTAAAGTATTTTTACAGTTTTGTGTGTTAAACATTTAAGAAGCTTACATTTCTATAAAATATGTGATTTATTTAATAAACATGACTTATTTAGCTAAACCTCAATCTGTGATTGAAGGTGTGTATCCAAGTAACTGGAGTTTCAGGTTTTAAAGCAGCCAAACTGCCCTACTTCCATCATTGCTTTTGCACAATTACTTGGTTCTATAGCTAATATTTTACATACTTTCCTGACATAGTTATTTTTTGTAATAGTCTTACATATAGGTCAGATGCTATTTATTCTAAAAAGAGAAAAGTGAAGCTGGAATGTTTTAGCAAATTGACTAAGGTCAGAAAAAGTAAGGTCAATTGTTAGCCCAGACTTGTCTAGCTCTGAGGGCACATTCTTACCCACACCAGACACTACATTGCATTTCTTAACAACTGTCAGATCAACCCCTTTTCAGTCCTTATAAAAGACTGTTTTCTATCACATGGAGAGCAACTTCATCCTAGTATAAAAGTTCTTCTCTCATATCTATAAAAAGCTGCAAAGAAATAATTGAAAAAGTATTTTCTCAATCAGCGTTGGATTTTCTTTGGTAAAATAAGTTAACAGTCACACTTAGCAAAATTTAGATGAAGAGGAAAATAAGCTGTAAAATGATATCTTCAGTAGTAGTAGTGATCTCTCTCACTTTAATTTTCAAGAAAATTATTTCACTTAATTTTACTGAGGGAGGTAATTTAATGAGTGTGGTACTCTATAATAAGTGACCAGCAGTTTTCTCAAGGTGCTAATTTTCTATCAACAAACAGTGGCTGTTCTTGATTGGTTGTGTAATCTGAAGTGCGCACCTTTTTTTTTTTTTTTTTTGAGACAGGGTCTTGCTTTGTAGTTCAGGCTGGCTCTGAGCTCACTATGTAGCCTAGGCAAGCTTCGAACTCAGCAATCCTCCTGTCTCTGCCTCCTGAGTGCTGGGATTACAGGCGTGAGCCACCACGCCCAGCACTGTGGTATGTGGTATGTGATATCGATTGTTGGTGGGTGTGAATCTCCACTCCCAGCATTGTATGTGGTTACCGGGGATCGAACTCAGGACCTTGCGCTTGCGAGGCAAGCGCCAGAACCACTGAGCTAACCCTCTGGCCCTGAAGTGCGCGCCTTTAAATTCATTCAATTAGTGGGTTGTTATACCAACAGAAGGTACATAAAAGCCAGTTGAAATGATCCATAGTTTTTCTTGTTATATTGCTTGATAACGCACAGTCATTGTCCAGAGCCACAGCATATGTGGTTCAACTCCATACCTGGAATCACTCACAGGGAACCTTTCTCTCTGCTAAGCACTATTTGCAAGTTAATGAGATTTTCGACATGGAAATCAGTGTAACAAGGCTGCTTCTTGCATACGGAAACCTATTTTAGAAACTAGCCCCACATTGTATTTAAGCTTTTGCAAGTAGGAAGAGCACTGTAGAGTAAATTTGCCATATTAGACTATGAAGACAGGTGAATTTCTTGATTTAATATTTTTTGGTTGTTGTTGCAGAAAGCATTGCCTTTCATCAGTGATTCTGTCTGGTTCAACTGAAATACAGCTGCTCATTTAGATATGAGTTGTGCACCTTCCAAGGGCTCGTGTGTGGAGGAGACTCAGCCTGCTGGTGTGTGATATTAAGAGGGTGTAAACTTAACCCAACTGTGGTGGTTGGAGATGAGCTTCCTGGTAGCCGGCTGGGACTCATGAGTAAGAGCATCTGGTGGAGCCACAGTAATTGAATACTAGTAGCTTTCTCAGAAGAGGAAGACAAAGCAAACGCTCTGCACATACGTTTCCTGCCTGTGGCCAAATGACATCCTGTACCACCTCAAGGGATCTGCCAGAAAGAAGACCAGCACCAGACGTGGACCTTCAAGTGGAGACCTGGAGAACCATGAGCCTAAATAAGCCTCCTGTTCATAAAGGTTTCAGCCTCAGGGATCTTACCACAGTCATGCAGAATGGGCTGGTTCAGCTGACTCAGAATCCTCAAGCTCGCAGGAATCTCAAGTTCAATGTCCATCTTCTAAGCTGATAAAGACTCATTCTGCTGTCTCGGGAAAAGTCCCTTCGTGGTGTTGGGGCTCAGTTCCCAAAGGCTTCTTGTTTCCGCCATGTATAACCATCACGAAGGTTAGAATGGTGCACAGCAGGAGAGTCCTCACTTATGCAAGTGTAGCATGAAGAGGAGATGCCCCCCAGCATCTGCTTTTTGGTCACTTGGGACTTTGTCACTGAGTTTTCCATACATAGCATATCCCTGGTGCTTGTTGTGCTCAATGCCATTTCCTCCACCTCTCTTAACATCACATACCTTCCCCTTGGGGAAGCAGCTCCTTCCTGATGTTGCTTCCCTGGCATTTCTGCTTGTCCATCTCCTTTACCTGGAAGGTGATAACAGACTGAAACTCAGAAAACAGATGCTTGACCAGCAGGCCCACATCTCAGGACATCGGGACTCGGCAACATGTGCCCTTGCCCTCGGCCTTCCTACCCCAGGATTCTGGTTCAGTTATGGGTCACATGTCATATGCTTTCCTACAGCTCAATTCCACCTGTTCTGTGATCACCTTAATTTTCCCTCTAATTTGATTTTGGCAAAATCTGTACTTACAAATGATTTTTCTGTTTATATGCATGTGTGAGAAAGAGCAGAGAAGTCCCATACTTTTTGCCTGCTTTCCCCTAATGATAGATAGTACAGGGCCACGACTGGCATGTCGGCATCAATGCCTACTAGTAGTCTTGTTCAGGATGGGTGGTTTTACTCACATTCGTTGTCTGTGTGCATGTACTTATCCAGACAATGTATTCATATGTACGGGGTTGCATACCCACCCCTGCAGTCACAGCGCAGAGCACTCCCCGCACTACGGGGATCCACTGCTCATCAGGCCAACTCTTGTTGCCAGAGGACTTACACTCACCTCTGACACACGCTAGTCTGGTCTTTCTGTCTAGAATCCTGTTTCTTTGAGTGTGTCGTGGGCAGCAGTTACCTTTTGGGGCTGGCACTTACTTAGCCTTCTCATCTAGCGATTCACTCAGTTTATTGGGTGTGTCATTCTTTCCTCTTCGTTGAAAAGTCATACTCCATGGCTCAGACATACTGCAGGGTCTTTAGTCAGTCACCTAAAGGCCAGTGCCTTCCTGTGGGTTACTTGAACTTTTTGCGGATTTTATCTAATTCTTTTGTGTTTGAATATATCTCTTTATATAGTCTTCTTAGTAGCTGCCCTTGATGTTGTAATACATGCATAATAAAAATATAATATGCTGGGTATGGTGGCTCAAGCCTATCATCCCAGTACTCAGGGGCAGAGGCAGGAGGATTGCTGAGTTTGAGGCTTGCCTGGGCTACATGGTGAGCTCAGAGCCAGCCTGAACTACAAAGTAAGACCCTGTCTCAAAAAAGAAAAAACGAAACAAAAATCTTCTAGGACAATTGCCTTATAATTTTGAGTGAGCTGTGAAAGCCTCAGTTATATTCTGCCCTGTTGCCCTAACCCTTAGAAAGTGTGATTTTATTTAGTGTTAAAGTCCGTCATAAAATCTTCACTAATCAAAATAAAGGGAGTTATTTCAGATAATTGCATTTCTGCTCTTTCCTTCCTTCTTTCCCTCTTTCCCTCTTTCTTTCTTTCTTTCTTTCTTTCTTTCTTTCTTTCTTTCTTTCTTTCTTTCTTTCTTTCTTTCTTTCTTTCTTTCTTTCTTT
>PVIC010024895.1:0-25667 GCA_004025085.1 Thryonomys swinderianus
AAGGAAGGAAGGAAGGAAGGAAGGAAGGAAGGAAGGAAGGAAGGAAGGAAGGAAGAAAAAGCAGGAGGTCAGGCCTCACCATGATCAAATTCCAGGCCTCTCAACTAATGGCCGAGGTGTGGGGTCCACAGGCTCCATCCAGAAGCTTTAAGAAAAGCTGTTCTTTCTACCTCAGCACTTCAGAAATGACACACGTGGATGAGTTCGGTCCCCTTAGGAGCATTCACTTTGAGAAGCTATTCACTCACATTTCGTAACTGACTGTTTTCCCTTTACAGCTATCATCCAGGGAGATGGGGACGTCCAGGCTGCCAACTTTATCCTGAGGATGCTGCTGTGGCCAGTGTCCTGGAATTTCTTGGAAACTGCTGCAGACTCAGGTCTGTCTTACTACTCTCAAGGCCTGTGTGAGTATTTGGAACATCGGATGATTTTATCTGGTTTTATCATCTAGTACATTCCCTGGGTTTGGCTATCATTTAACTGTGGCTGCTTTCTAGAAATCAAATGTGTCTTCAAAGCCTCCTTCAAGGACACACCAGCTCTGAGGGGTGGAGTTTCCCAGAAGGCCGTGACATCCCTGGGATGATGCTGCCAGCAGCAGGACAAGCTGCAGCCCACTCTGTGACAGCCATAGAGAGAACGCTACCTCAGACATTCTTGAGGCCTACAGACTACGACATTTATTCAGTCAAAAACTGTTTTTTAAGTGCCTCTTGTGACAAGCATTGTTGTAGATGCTGGAAATAAAGCAATGAACGAAACAGATGGAAGGAAGCCTCTCCCCTCACGGAATTTACAGGCAAGTGTGGGAAATGACAACAGATTTAATTGGCCAGATATATATGCTAGATGCCAGGAAGGCCTACTAAGGAAAATCCAAACGCTGCTGCCAAGTCACTGTTCAGGGAGAGTGTCCCTGAGGAGGGACGGCCGGGTGAAGGTCTGAAGAAGGTGAGGAAACGAGCCATATAGATGGAGCGACCATGACACCAGAAAGGATTTAGGAAAAAGAAACCCTGGTCAGCCCAGCCACTAGCACAGTCCTGTCCCAGGTACACCCTATTTGTACTTTGCTTCCTCATTTTCTAGAATAATCTTTCCCCCTGTTTCTCACAGCTTTTGTCACTGTAATATTAATGGATGCATAATATTTATTTAAATCAGTGAGCGCAGTCTCTGTTAGTGGGTCTCCGTTTTCCACGGCAGCAGATAAACCTGCAGTATCTGCCTGTCAGCTGCTCTTTGCTTTGGCTGCTTTATTTCCTCAAGATAAACTTCCAGAAAGGGCAGAACCCGGTCAAGGGTGAGGAAGGTTTCTGTGGCCTTTGCTGAATTAATGCAGTGTTTTCCCAAGCAGAGGATATCCATGTCCAGACACAAGACCCACTCTTAGGAATGTGCTTCCTGTCACACCTAACTGATGACTCCTCATGCAGACAAAGGAGCCAGACTGTGGGTGGGAGGTGTGTGTGGGTGCACTCACGTGAGCTCAGGATAGACATTCTCCAGGTACCAGCGGAAGGACTTGCAGTCCATCTTCTTCCTCTGCTCGATCCTCGTGGCCACACTGGAGGAGGAGGAGATGAGGCTCCGGAGTGGGGTGGGGTGACACAAGGCCCCGGCCCGAGCCCCAGGAGATCTTCCCTGCCCAGCCTTGGCCCCTTCCCACGTCCTGCTCAGACCCACAGGTCACTGCAGGCCTCCTGGGTCTCCCTCTTTCCTCAGAAACAATCCTGCTCCCAGATCCTCTTTTGCAGAGGACCCAGCCTGCAGCGACCCTGGGCTTTTCATTCTTCAGATTCTTATAGTTCACCACCAACTGCTCCTTATTTTCCCACAGAATTCATAAAGTACAAATTTCCCTTCTTGTCTTCCAGTCTAGGTGAAGGGGGTCTGACAAAAAGACGAGCAAGCTTTTAACATCTTTCACAATTTTTTTTTTTCTGACATGGTCTGGTGTGTGCTGGGTGCACCAGCGTTCAGCCTCCTCACCATCTTCAGTGACGCCAACCATGCCGGCCACGGCTGAGGCCCCTCAGCTTCCTATCCGGGCCAGAGTTTCTTCTGCACTTTACTCACCCCAGAAAGGTTTTGTGAAAACCAAATAAATTTAAGGGGGTGTGAAGTGCTGAGAGCATGTTAAGTCCTTGCTGAGTGTTAGCTTGTCACTGAAAGAAATGTTTAGTGACATAACTTCTCTTTTTTTTAAAGGGATAGCTATACATAAACACAAGGAAGATGACTCATTCACAATCAATCACTAGGAATGTTTTCAAACTGTCTTGCCCTCCTTCTTAACAAGGAGGTAAGCGGATCTCACGCGTGGTGTAGTGCTCCAGGTGCAAAGGCGTAGTTAACTCCCCCCAGAAATGAGTTTCACTCAACAGTACTTACCCTTCATTGCAATCAACTCTGATTTTCTATTTTGTTCTGTTCTAATCTAATCTATGGTGTTTTTCCTCTTCTCTTTTGTAATTCTGGTCACGACTCACTAAATTGATTTCACAACCCATCTGCATTTTGGAAGTGCTTAACTAGACTCTAGTCTTAACCATCCTCGACAGGAAAATAGGCTGACGGGTGACAGTTTTGAACGGGGGCGGAGGTAAAACCCAAAATGTCTTTTGCAGGCAGCCCCTTCCTGAATACTCCCACAGATGGCAGCCTGGGGACAGTGATGCTCTCACACATCCTGATGAGTGAGGTGTGTGCCCCTCAGGGACCCCTCTCTGGCTCTCAGAGCCACAGGAGGGGGGCTCAGTTGTCAGGGAGATTGCAAGTGGCTCCCTGGGGTGCACACCACTTCAGTTTTTTTTTTGAGACAGGGTCTCGCTTTGTAGTTCAGGCTGGCCCTGAGCTCACTATGGAGCCCAGGCAAGCCTCGAACTCAGCAATCCTCCTGTCTCTGCCTCCCGAGTGCTGGGATTACAGGCCTGAGCCACCACGCCCGGCCACCACTTCAGTTTTTGCTGGGGTTGCACTAACATGTCTGAAGGGAGGTGACCAGGGAAGTGGCCCACCTGCCAAAGGCCTTCCCAATGGCCGAGGGGCGGGCCTCGTAGTAGTACTGCTTATATTCATCCATCCACACCTCTGCAGTACGCTTGGTATTCCTAAAAAGAGAGGAAAGCAAAATAAGATCGTAGAGAGGAGACAGGTTAAGATTGAGTTCAGCACTTACAGAATTTCTGTCTGTTAAAATATATATTTAAGGGCTGTGGATTTATCTCAGTGGCACCACAGGTGCCTTGTGAGTACAAGGTCCTGAGTTCGATCCTTTGTACAGGGGAAAAAAGAACACACACACACACACACACACATCTATGATGAAAAAAAGTTGAGCTCTGCGTAGCTCAGATGAGAATCTCAGGAGAATATTCCAAACAGTGCTGAATGCAATGGCATAAATTAGCACAATCTTTTTGGAAGACACTCTGCTAATACCCAGCAGCTTTGTAACTACGTCTACTCTTTGACTCTACACTTGAAGGAATCTGTTCTACGGAGATACCTGTATGTGGCCAAAGAGGACAGGTATATGAATATTTGTTCAACGAAATGTGGGTGACAATCCGAATGCCCTTCCATGGGAGAATGACTATGTGACATGATGGGAAACAAGGTCACGTTGAACGAAAGGGGCATGGTGAGTGTGTGTGGACAGATGGGTGTGTGTGCCACAGAGCTGGGCAGAGGAGCGTGTCACTGAAGGGGCACATAGCGTCCCTGCTAGCACACACGCGTGGTGGGTGTCTCTCTCTGCGTGAACTGTGTATATGAAGACCTGAAAGCCTAGGCTAGAGGTCTAATAACACCAGTTAATTCTGTTTAAAGGCCTGAAATCATAGGCAGCCACTATTAGCAGTAGTTAGTTTGATGAGACAGGTGGACTATGCACAGAAAAAAGAATGGGTAAGAAGGACTTTTACTTGTTTCTCTGTAACAATATAAAAAGTGAATACTTAATATAGATATGTGTGTATGCATATATATAAAATTTATTTTGGTACTGCTTGAGTTTCCTGCAGAAAATATATATGATTTCTATAATTATAAAAACAAAAAGGTGGGAGGGACAAAATAAAACCCCAGGGCATTTAGTTAGTTACTTGGGGAGCCGCTGCTCCAAACCCCATAGGAGCAGGCCTGGGCTGGACGCAGCAGAGAGAGTCCTCCCCTTACCACCCTATCAGGACAGCGGGGCTTCCAGAACTGCCTGCTCTCCTGTGAGACCGAGAGCCCCTGTGGCTGGGGACATAAATGGACAGATGCTTGACCAAGTCAAGGTTGGGACACTGGCATCAGCGACTAGCACCTGGGGTTCCGTGGGGGGAAGGGGCCGCTCAGCAGGCTTGGGGAAGTTTTCCAAGACTCTCGTGTGCAAGAGAAGTCAAGAGACAGCTGGCGACAATACTCTCAACCACATCCTTTTTGGGAGCCCTAAAATGTCACATCTGAGAGAGGAAAATGGGGAAACTGAGCCCCAAGTGGTAGGGTGGCAGCTGAAGTCATGTGATAATTGGCAGGGTGGGGCCTAGGGCCATGTTTTCTTCCTTCCACTCCAGGGCTCTGGCTCAGACCTACCTGATGTAGGTGAGGGCATTGCCCTCAGGGAAGTTGTAGGGGTGTCGCTTCCTGAAGACGTGGCCCACGCGGCTGCAGGGGACGATTTCCAAACTCCCTCCGCACATCCACACCCTGAAGGAGAGCTCTGCAGGAGACCACAGCCCACCATCAGGAGGGGAAGGGCTCCTTGACCAGGGTGCCTCAGAGAGGGTAGGGGGGGCTGGCCTCCCTCTCTTTGGGGTCTCACTGGAGTACTTGCTGGAGTCAGAGCTCCCAGGGCTGAATAAAAACGCCCCCCCAACTCCTTACACACACTGCACCCTGCACATATGTGCACACATGCATGCAACCTGCGCACATGTGCATACACGCATGCACACGCTGGCTGAGCCTTAGGAGAGCAGTGGGGAGAGGCGTGGGGTCCCAGGACTGTGAGCAGATGGGGACTGCAGCTAGTGCAGCAGGAGCATTTGCAGCCTGAGTCTGGAAGTCCTGAACTCTGCACACCCGCGAGGTGGTGACACCGGCTGACAGCACCCACAGGCTGCGCCTGCTGGAGTTCTCGGCCTGTCCCTGGGCTGGCCGCTAGGCCCAAATGGGCTCTGTGTCCAGGCTGTCGCTTGGCTGCCTTGAGAGGTGCAGGAGCCCAAACGGCTTCCACGGATGACTGAAGAAGCCGTGTCAGGAGGTGCAAAAAAGGGTTCACCGTGCTTCCCAGAGGGGACGTCACAAGTCGCCCTCTCTGTTCTCTGCTCTTCAATCCCTCTGTGTAGCTAGAACCTACCTTGGTCTCTGGCAGAGCCTCACATAGTCTTTTCCAACTCCCTGCTTTCCTTCATCTATCCTCTTGGATAGATGTTTAAACACTCCTTCCTGTGATGTTTAAACACTCCTTCCTGTCCCAGAAAGTCTACCATTAAAAGAGGAAGATAGCTGGGCGTGGTGGCTCATGCCTGCAATCCCAGCACTCAGGAGGCAGAGGCAGGAGGATTGCTGAGTTTGAGGCTTGCCTGGGTTACACAGTGAGCTCAGGGCCAGCCTGAACTACTAAGTGAGACCCTGTCTTTTAAAAAAAAGAGAGAGCCGGGCGTGGTGGCTCACGCCTGTCATCCCAGCACTCGGGAGGCAGAGGCAGGAGGATTGCTGAGTTCGAGGCTTGCCTGGACTACATAGTGAGCTCAGAGCCAGCCTGAACTACAAAGCGAGACCCTGTCTCAAAAAGGAAAAAAAAAAAAAAAAAGAGAGAGAGAGAGAAAGATAATTCTCTGATGAGTTCCACTTTGGTTTCTCTTCCCACTCCCCAGCTGAGCCCACAGGCATCTCTCACAGTCCCTGGTTGAACCCGGGGGCTCTCAGGCAGCACAGCAGGTGGGGCCCTCCCAGTGACTAGCAAGGAGGGAATAGGACTGATGCCCCTTTCTGCCCAGCCAGTGTGTACCAGGCCTCGTTGAGATGTAGCCCAGGCCAGGACTGGCTCTGCACACAGCTGGGTCCACACACAGGCTTGGGGCTGCCCATAAACTGCCCAGTGTCTGCCTTTTTCCTGGGAAGGCTCTGCAGCTGGCTTTAGCAACTGATGTTTTAAACTGGGGGCAGAGAAAGAGGGCATAAGGACTGCACTGTGGCTCAGCTCCCGCCAGACCGACGTCGTTGCACTACTTAAGTCAGCTCGCCCACCGAGTCTCTGCCATCCACATCGCCACTAGTCAGGTTGTCATTGTTGTCAGCAATGGCAGCATTAGCAGTAGCCATCATCCATTTACTGAGCATTACTGTGCCCTGTTATTTACGGACACGATCTAACTCTCAATGCAACCATGTGAAGTTGGAATAACATCCCCACTTCCTTTTTTGAGACAGGGTCTCAGTATGTTGCTGAGGCTGATCTCATGCTCCTGGACTCAACAGATTCGCCCATGTCAGCCTGCCGAGTGCTAGGACTGTATACAGCGGCGTGCCACAGTGCCCAGCTTTTTTTTTTTTTTGAGACAGGGTCTCACTTTGTAGTTCAGGCTGGCCCTGAGCTCACTATGGAGCCCAGGCAAGCCTCGAACTCAGCAATCCTCCTGTCTCTGCCTCCCAAGTGCTGGGATTACAGGTGTGAGCCACCACGCCCGGCACTGTGGTATGTGGTATTGATGGCTGGTGGGCGTGAGTCTCCATGCCCAGCATTGTATGTGGTTACCGGGGATCGAACTCAGGACCTTGCACCTGCAAGGCAGGCGCCGGAACCCACAGTGTCCAGCTTTAACTTCATGTTGCTTTCACTAAGGCCTGTGGGGCTCAAGATGTTAGATAACCTCACCAAGGTCACAGGACTCTTCAATTCCAGGAATGCAACACAGAATTTACACTGTTCAGCAGCAAGCTGAATTGTTTGAGTCAGATGCCTTAAGGCATTTAGGGACCTGTTCGTACACTGTTCTAGATTCTCTTATACTCTCTATTGGAAGGCAGGCAGCAGCACCACTGAGCTACATTCCCAGCCCATACTGCAGTATACTGGGGAGACAGGAACTCAGTACAGAAACAGAAACCATGAGCATGTGAAAAAAACGTGTGGCATCTGTAACATATCAGAGGGTGAGAGGTGTACTGGAGAAAAGCAGAGTAGGGGACTGAAGAGGACTAAATTTCTTTTTTTTTTTGCTTTTTGAGACAGGGTCTCGCTTTGTAGTTCAGGCTGGCCCTGAGCTCACTATGGTGCCCAGGCAAGCCGCCGCGAACTCAGCAATCCTCCTGTCCCTGCCTCCCGAGTGCTGGGATTACAGGCATAAGCCACCACGTCCAGCATTGTAGTATGTGGTGTTGATTGTTGGTGGGCATGTCTCCACACCCAGCATTATATGTGGTTACTGGGGATCGAACTCAGGACCTTGCGCTTGCGAGGCAGGCGCCGGAACCACTGAGCTAACCCTCCGGCCCGGGGACTAAATTTCTAATGAGGCTGATTTAGAGAGGTTCCCACTGAAAGGGGAATGATCGGGCCAAGTCCTGAAATGAGGTTTAGAAGGGGTCATGTGGCTGTCAAAGAAGAAACTTTCCAGGCAGGAGGCAGCAAGGGTGTGTTCCCAGAGGGAACAGGGTGCTTCGGGTTCAAGATCCAGCAGAGAGGCCTGGAAGCCAGGGAAAGCCAGGCAGGGCCAGAGGGGTGGAAACAGGGACACAATTCATAGGCTGTGGTTGGGAGGAAGCCAGGTAGCCAGGGTAGGGACTTTGGATGTTTTGAGAGGCATGGGAACCCTAGCAGTGCTCAAGCAGAGAGGAGATATGTTCCACCTTTGTTTGAAAAGGATTCCTTGGGATGCAGTAGAGTTTGTTGCCAGAGCATGCATAGGCCCTGGACTCAAGCCAAAATAAAAAGACCTTAAGAAGAACCCCAAGGTCTTCACATCCGCCAGGCCCAACTCGAGGTGACCTCTGGCTCTGAAGTTTGGGACAGGGCTCAGTTTGAGCGCTCTCCCTTCCGTCAGGACTCAGAGCCAAGAGACTCCCAGCCCCAGTGTCATCCCAGCAGCAGACCATCTGAACGCCACAGCCAGCCCAGAGGGTCCTTTGAATTTTTCCTCAGAAACAACCCTCGCCAGAACAGCTCTGCAGTCCACCTTTCAAGGTCCCCAACCACTGAGCCTGTGCCTCAGGCAGAGTGTGAAGTAGCTGTTTGATTGTTCACAGTTACTCTGTCAGTCCCTAGCCCAAAGAAACAGAGAAAGAAAGAGGCCTCTGGAAGCAGGGAAGCCTCTTCCTTTCCCAGCTTTCAAAATCTTTACAAGAAACCGGCTTTGCCAAAGCTGCCTTCAGGCTGAGACCCAGGACACAAAGGAGGCCACTTGAGCCCGGAACGCAGAAAAGGAGGTCAGGATGGACAGGTCACTATAGCCCCATCACAGAGAATTCACTCCTCCAGTGCCAGCCTGGAAATTGTTTCCACGAGTAAATTTAAGGGGAGAAAATCTCATTTGGTGCCAGGCAGGTTTGATTTCACCTCTTCTGCCCAGAGATATCCTGTCAGGGCCAAGGGGAAAAGCACGTTCCTAACAGTCTTGACTTTGAAACACTCCCAGCACTTGAGTGGCTCTGCTAGAGATGTGGTGAATCCTGACTGAAATTTGAAAGGCAGTGCCTACATCAGTTTTCCCATCTGCCAAATGGGTGAGATGCCACTAGTCTTACTCATTGCTGAACAGAGCAGGCCAGGATGAAAAAGGAGACAGCAGGAAAAGACAGGCTAAGCAGGAACAGGCCTCTGTATTTTACAGGATGCAAAGGACCTACCGTTGCTTCTCAAGCC
Organism: Thryonomys swinderianus; assembly: GCA_004025085.1. Lineage (NCBI taxonomy): Eukaryota > Metazoa > Chordata > Mammalia > Rodentia > Thryonomyidae > Thryonomys > Thryonomys swinderianus. The sequence goes on from PVIC010024895.1 coordinate 8,861, forward strand.
TCTGGGCTGGCCTGCTGCCCTTCTCTACCCGGCTTGGTGTGGGCCGCACCCGGGGGCTTCCTTCCCTCTGACAGGTTTGGCCAGTGCCAGACACCGGTAGGGGTGCCATTAGTCCCAGAACCTTCCAGCCTAGGGTCCTGGGCTGGCGGCCTGAGGGCCAAGACTACAGAACCTGTCAAAGTGCTCACTCTTGTCTTCTCAACCTCAGGGTGGTAACAGCATCCTACATGACCCCACCCTGGACAGTCCTGTCCCTTGTAGCCCCGTATCTTGCTCCCACTGTGTAATATACCTTTTAATAATAAATACCAGTTCTGGCCCTGACTGATACTACTCTGTCTAGCTCCCCTTCCACTGGCTCCCTGGGAGAAAGCACTTTTTGCTTCCTCTTTTTTTTTTTTTTTTTGAGACAGGGTCTCACTTTGTAGTTCAGGCTAGCCCTGAGCTCACTATGTAGCTCAGGCAAGCCTCAAACTCAGCAATCCTCCTGCCTCTGCCTCCTGAGTGCTGGGATTACAGGCATGAGCCACCACGCCTGGCATCCTCTTTTGCAAATGAAGAAACTGCCGGGTGTGGTGGCTCACACTTGTAATCCCAGCACTTGGGAGGCAGAGGCAGGACGATTGCCACAGTTCAAGGCTAGACTGGGCTACATAGTGAGTTTGAGGCTAGCCTAGGCTACAAATCAAGACCCTGTCTCAAAAAACTAAACAACAATAACAACAACAACATCAACACAAAAAAAGCAAATGAAGAAACAGGTTCAGAAGATTTGAAGACCTCACCCTAGGCCATCAGTCAGCCCACCCATGTGGGACGTGGTGACCATGTGTTCTACAGCCACGGTACCCAGCTAAGCAGCAGTGGGCAGGCAGTGGATTGTGCCCCCTAGCGAATGTTTGACCCCTACTGGCTACTCCTCTGCTGCTCTGGGGGGCCAGGGCACTTCCTGTCCTGTTGGGGGTGGGGCATCCCTATGGCCTCATTTTGAAAGATGGCAGCCACCATGTACTGTGGGACACATTTTACCGTCATTTCATTTCCTGCTCAGAACAACCTCTGGAGGAAACTGGGGTTCAGCGAGACTTTAACTTGTCCAGAACCAAACAGCTTACAGCTTGAAGGTGGAAGGGCCTGGGCCAGCACTGGGGCCTCTGAGCCCACAGCTTACCTGCTATACCTGCCCAGCCCTTCTGCTGGGGCAGCAGCTGTGGTCCATGTTCAGTCTGTGCTCTCCATGCACTTCTAGCCATTTGGTCACAGGCTCCCTCTAAATACCTAAGCTTTTTTGTTGTCTATCTATAGCTGTGTGGCTCTGGTTAAACTGTTTTACATCTCTGTGCCTCCCTGTCTTCCTTTCTTCCTTCCTTCCTTCCTTCCTTCCTTCCTTCCTTCCTTCCTTCCTTCCTTCCTTCCGTCCTTCCTTCCTCCTTCCCTCCCTGCCTCTCTCCTTTCTTTCTTTCTTTCTTTCTTTCTTTCTTTCTTTCTTTCTTTCTTTCTTTCTTTCTTTCTTTCTTTCTTTCTTTCTTTCTCTTTCTTTCTTTCTTTCTTTCTTTCTTTCTTTCTTTCTTTCTTTCTTTCTTTCTTTCTTTCTTTCTTTCTTTCTTCCTTCCTTCCTTCCTTCCTTCCTTCCTTCCTTCCTTCCTTCCTTCCTTTCTTCCTTCCTTCCTTCCTTCCTTCCTTCCTTCCTTCCTTTCTTTCTTTCTTTCTCTCTTCTCTTTCTTCCCTCCTTCCTTGGTATTTGGGATTGAACCCCAGTTGATCTACTAGCCCTTTGAATTTTTTTTTAACATTTTAAAACAGGGTTTTACTAAATTGCCCAGTTGTAACTTGAATTTGCAATCCTCCAGCCTCAGCCTCCCAAAGTCCTAGGATTACAGATATGCAAAGCCACACTCAATTTGTGTCTTAGGTATTAATAGGGAAAATGGAGGAGGCAGAATTTACTTCACAAGGTTCTCCTGAGGGTTAAATGGCATATGTGTGAAGTCCTTAGGTCACTTGCACGGACTGTGCTCAATCGGTACTGCTGTTACTGTGGCTGTGTTTGCTATTATTTCTCGACTCACCAAAATTCTCTCCTCCCCAGATGTCCATCTGGGCATCATACTTTCCCAGGTGGTTAAACCAGGCTTTGTCGATCACGAAGATTCCTCCCGCTATGACAGGTGTCCTGGGGATAAAGAAAGGGAAGAGACAACTCTGAGCTGGAGAAGCTGGGAACACTTTGAGTGGCCTTTAACCCCAGGCTATCTGTGTCCAATCCCAGCTTGCAGTGCGGCTGGGCCAGGATGTCTGAGCAGCTCTAGGGCCTCTCACAATGGTTCCCAGCCTCTCCCCTCCCTGTCCCTCAGGCAGGGCCCAGGGCTCAGACCAGAGGAACACTGGCTGAGCGCCCTCAGGAATCTTGCTACTGATCCAGCCTCCCCCGGGCCCCAAGGCTCCCCGAGTCCACAGCAGCCCCAACCTGATGGGCTTGGTGGGGTCTGTCCGTGTCATCTTCTGCTCCAGGGGGATCTGCTCCCACTTGAAGTGCAGGCTCCAGTCAAACCCTAAGGGATGGGCAGGGTGAGGGCAGGGTGCAGGCAGAGTCCACAGAAGGCTCCTCCTTCCTTCACCTCCCCTTGGAGTCTCTGCAGGCCACAGTGGGATCCCAGAGGGCCTGGGCTCCACACGCTATGAATCCTTCCTGGAGAACGAGTCAACCCTGCCCTCCCAGGGCTCACAACCCACTGCAAGAAGGACACTACACAGACAAATGCACTATTCCAGCTGGGTGAAAAGTCCATAAAAAAGGAGAATATAGGAGTGGATGCCCACGGTATTCTAGGAAGGGCAGTTGGCAAAGCCTCTCTGAAAAGGTGACATTTTAGTGTAGACTTGATTAAAGGATCAATCCACATGGATATGTGTGGAAAGGGAATTCTAGGTAGTGGCAGCAGCAAGTGCAAAGGCCCTGAGGTGATTTCCCAAAGGAGAAATAGTTGGCTGCCCTCAGAATCCCACACAAACTAAAGATCCGATCAATGAGTGATGTCTGATCCATTTATTGGCAGCCCACGCCCTCAACAGGAAGTCCTCTGTGCCCAGTGCAGTATCCAACAGGACTTCTCTTCCAAAAGGGTGGAAATGTTCTCCCTCCTCACTGTCTGATGTAGCAATATCTCATGTGGCTGGTGAGCACTTGAAACGTGGCTAGTACAACTACAGGATTGTAAATCTTATTTTGTTCTAATTAATTTAAGTATCAGAAGTCAAATGTAGCCCTTGTCTCCCGGGATGAACACAGAGCATATCTCTGGAGTCAAGAGGAGAATGGTCCAAAGGATATACAAGGCAAGCCACAGGCCCACACCACATGTCATTTCAAATATAAAAAAACAAAAAACATATGAAGTTAATTTGAATAAAATATTCTTAATGCAAGACATCTCAAATAATATTTCAACATGTAATCAATATAAAAATACTAATGAGGGGATTGGGGATTTAGCTCAAGTGGTACCACACCAACCTTGGACATACAAGGGCCCAAGTTTGATCCCTGGTGTCACACGCACAAAAAAACAGAACAAAACAAAACTAATGAGATATTTTACATTCCTTCACATTAACTTCAAGAGGTGCAGTATGTTTCTTGTCAACACAGTTCATCTCAATTCCGAGTCACTTTTTTTTTTTTTTTTAATTTTTTTGAGACAGGGACTCCCTTTGTAATTCAGGCTGGAACCAAACTCACCATGTAGCCCAGGCTAGCCTTGAACTCTCAGCAATCCTCCTGCCTCTGCCTTTTGAGTGCTGGGATTATAGGCATGAGCCACCCTGCCCAGCATTGTTGTATGTGGTTACCGGGGATCAAACTCAGGACCTTGCACCAGCAGACACCAGAACCATTGAGCCAAATCCCCAGCCCCTGAGTCACTTTTGACCACAAGCCACAGTTCAAGAGCCCACTGGCCAAGTGTGGGTAACAGCCAGCGTGACACACAGCAAGATCTCAGCCATCTCTAGGGTTAGCATCCTAGGAACTCGGGCAAGGCCAAGGCTCCTCTCCCCTATGCTAGAGACAGCTGTCAGGTGGGCAAGTGCCAAGACTGTGGTCATGGACCCTGGTCTGGCAGTGTCAGGAAGGCTGTTGCCAGTGTTGGGGCGAGGGAAAGATAAGGACTGGCCTGGCTCTGCTAATGATTGTGCCAGGAGCTTGCAACTGTCTTCTCTGGCTCTTTGCCCATAAACCCAGGGATCCCCAGGGCCTCTTTTTTTTTTTTTTTTTTTTTAATATTTGGAAGGAAGGGCTGGGGAAGAGGGAAGTGTCAGACTCCAGCACAGCTGGGAAAAGCACCAACCCAGGGCTTTCTCTGCCTGCTTCTTTTCGGGCCCAGAGGGCTCCCCTCCCCTAGGAGAAGGGCCCACCTCCTCGAAGGTCAGCAGAGGCCGCCAGGTAGGCAAAGTTATCCAGACTGATGACGTCAATGATGGGGCTCACCACGCGCGTGTGGTCCTAGGAGAGGAAGTACAAGATGGTGTGAGGCCAGGGATATGCCAGCTCTTCCAGCTGGACATGCCTAAAGGCTACTCAGAACTGTGGCCAGTTCCTGGAAGGCTCCACCTGAGTCCCCTGGGCACGACACCCCTGGCCTGTTCTCCCGTCGTTTTGGGCTCTGCTGGGGTCTCATCTCCTTGGAGAAGCCTTCCCGGATGCTGTCTGAAGGTATCTAAGCAGCTCTCACAGTCACAGTGCAGACAATGCCTGTGACGGCAGCTCCTCTGCTGCCATAGTAGCCCCGGGGCTGCTGGTCCAAACCGCTGTTCTGTGCACTGTGTACCTCTGTGCACACTGGGGCTGAGTCTCTCCCACTGGTTTGTGAGAAGTCTGAGGGCAGGAACCTGTCACCCCTAGATAAGGTGGGGAGCACTCCTTTCATGTTGTGTCCCCTTCCAGGTCAGACTGGCCATTCCATTCCTCACCCCCCAGAACACAAATCCAGCTTGAAATGCTGCTTAGCGTGGACTTCACTATTTGCGGGTGATGGTGGGTTATACCTTAAACCACATAATCACCCTCCATAGCTCCCTTTCCTCTCATGCTCTGTGGGGCCACAGAGCACACCTCATCTTTCCCTCTATTTCTCCTCCACTCCTTTCACCACCAAAACCCTCTTGTCTGTAATTTGGGATCAGCCAGCCCTGCCCTGTAGTCCATAGATCCTAAGGATAGCAGAATGGGGGAAGGAGAGGGGACTGAGCAGGGGAGACCACTGTGACTTCTTGGCGTCCTGGGGGGCTTTACTCCATCCTGTTTGAGACATTTGGAGGCTGAAATAGGATTTCCCATACCATAAATCTCACTATTTTAAGTTTACATTTTAGCAGGGTTAAACACAAGGTTTAACAAGGTTAAGCAACCATCGCTGCTTTCTGGTTCTTAATATTTTCTTCACCCCAACAAAATCTATTCTGGAAATTTCTCATAAGTGGACTCTTATGATATATGGCCTGCTGTGATTGGTTACTTCACCTAAGGTTTTCCAAGTTCATTTATACTGTAATATACATCAGTACTTTGTTTTTATGGCTGAGTAATATTCCATTGCATGGATATACCACCTTCCTGTATCCCTTCATTGGCTGACAGACATTTCTACCTTTTGCTTCCTCTGCAGAGTGTCTCTCTGAATACACTGGTACAAGTTTTTGGGTGGGTGTAGTTTTGTGTTCATTTTTCTTGGTCCACACCTGCCAGTGGAAATGCTGGGTCAGGTACATATGTAAGGAAGTGACAGGCTGTTTTCCAAGGTGGCTGCGCTATTTTACATGTTCATCAGCAATATATGAAAGTTTTTATGTATCTACATCCTTGCCAGTAATTGGTATTGCCCATCTTTTTTTAACATGGCCATTCTAGTAGGTATGAAGTGGTACTCTACCATTTAGAGCAGCAAGTCCTGGATGATCAGGAATATCAAGCATCTTACCATAGTGTTGGTTGAATATTTCCTTGAAGAAATGTCTGTTCAGGTCTTTTGCCCACTTTAAAAGTTGGGCTATTTGTCTCCTGGTTGAGTTAAGCCATCCCAGCCTCTCTGCCACCCGTTCACATCCTCTCATTCTGGGGAGCAGCAGGGATGTGACAGGAGTCCCTGCTCCGTGAGAAGTGCAGGCCCTCCTGCTGCCTGCCAGGGCTCCTCAGCCTGGCCCGAGCACCCCCACCACAGGCCCCTGGCTGTCCTCGCGTCAAAACCAACCGGCGCACCGTGGGAGCTTTCATCCAGTGCCCCTGTTTCCAGACAGGAAGCTCAGGGAGGTGCAGCCCCTCAGGAAGCAGAGACTGGCAAATCCCGAAGGCGTCCGGCTTGCCAGGAACAGACGGCTCACCTCCTTCACCCGCTGCAGCATGGGCTGCAGCCACTCTGTGTTCACCTCACAGTGGCTGTCCAGAAACGTGAGGATGGCAGCCGATGCCACGTCTGCCCCGCGAACTCGGGACCGGATCAGCCCTGCCATGGGAGAGGAAGAGACTGAGCCGCTCTGCTTCCTGGTGAGCCCCAAACCCCGGCGCTCCTTTCCCCTTCAGGCTTGAGGTGTCCTTCGCTCTGCCCTTTAGTTCATTCCCTCCCTCCCTCTCTTCCTCTCCTCATCCATTACCCATCTCTACGTCAATTTAGCGGGACTGTCAATTTAGTGCATGGAAAATGCGATAAAATATGGTTTGGTCCTGAAGGAAACCCAGAAAACACCTCCTCGGAACCCCTGGGTGGTCCCCACCAGTCACACTGCCAGACGTCATGGGGAGTCTTCTAGACTGAGCGCACTTGAGTTTGGCAGCCCTTCACTCACCTCGAGCACGCTAATCTCTTTGAGTTTTCTTATCTAAAGATTCAGAGAGATAATATGGCCCTTGCCTGTCAGGATCAAGGACGACAAGAAGAGAGCCTGCTGCTGGGGGTCCTACTTATGTCTGGTTCTGGCCTTCTGTCCCCATTTCCCAGTGGTCTTTCCAGCCACTCTCTGGCCAGTGAGGAAAGGGCTCCTCAGGGCTAGGCCCTGTTTGGTCAGGATGAGGGAGACGCCCTGACCCTGCTCCTGCCATAAAGTCCTGGGAGCTGTGAGGGAGGGAGGGGCTTCCCTCTGATTTAAATCACCTCTTAGAGAGATTTTCCTGGCCACACTTCTGCCAGAGACTCTGCCTGTCTAATAAGCTGGACACTCCCATCCTCCTACTCTAAAGGAATCCAGAAAGCACCTAATCATGCCTTTACATTCATTCCCAGACTCAGTGGACGCCATATTCCCAGGCCAATGACACCCACAATACACTGGTTTAGGAGGCAGTTCTCCATAGCACTTTCTCTCCAACCATTGGCCTGAATGGTCTTTCTTACCCTGACTGATCTGTCTCACCTTTCTCTCAAACCTTCAATGGCGCCCTGCTATCTGCTTTCGCAAATGTAAACATTCTCTTCTGGCTTTCGGGGTCTTCTCCTATGTCAGCTGATGCTACCAGCCCCTGCTGCCCTGGAGTCTCACAGGACGTAAGGCTAAGCAGAGGGGGGCGAAGAGGATGGCCTTCACGTTGACCTATCTAGTCTCTCTTTTATCACCCTAGGCCTTCAGAGACCCCAGCTTCCCTGTTTCCACATGAGAAGCTCTCTGAGGGTGGGACCAGGCTTTGTGCTTCTCTTGTACCCCTACAGGGGCGTGTGCGATACTGCCCTCGCTGGTGCTCTGAAAGGGCTCCCAGTCGGAAGTGAGATTGCACCTGTTAATCCCTCCCTCCGCTCTCAGCAATGCCTCTCCACAGGTCTCGCTCATTTAATCCTTACCATAGCGTGTGAAGCAGAAAGGGTGCTGTCATTACTCCACTTCTCAGAGGGTACAGTGAAAGCAGCCGGAAGTGGAGCGACCTGCCTACGGCTGTGTGGTGCTGGGGCTGAGCCTGGCCTCGGCCATCAGACAGGCAGCAGGGCCTCATGGCTCGGGGGTGTAGTGTCCACAGAGATTGGGAGGTAAGAGGTCCACACTGAGACAGGCTCACTGTGGCACTCACCTTCCCGCCTGTCATTGCGCAGACACTTGACCTTGGGGATTCTAGTCAGGAGCAGACAGTCTTCAGCTGAGGGTGGGAGGAAGGAAGACAAGTTCATTCAGATATGGGCATCACATCCCAAGTGGCTTGGAACTGCGTAGGAGCTGTCCCCTACCAGGCCCGGGGAAGGGCTGGGGCCTAGGTGGTTGGATTCCCTGCCGGTTGAAGGATCGCCCCTCCCCCAGCCCAGGCCCGCTTGAAGAATGCCCATCTCTGTGGCACACCAGGGGGCGCCAGAGAGCAAAGCATTGTTGGGCTGCAGGGCTCTCTACACAGGGATGCTCTTTTGAGCTTGGCAGTTGTAATTACGAAGGCTGCTGTTGATGTTATTGTAATTAAAAGAAAAATGTCATGTCACTGGTATTCCATCCAAAGCTACACCACTCTCTCCCCTCTAGGGTTGGGTACAAGTCCTAGGGAAAAGACCACAGACCTCTTTGTTGGCAGAGAGGTCAGAGCATGATGGCCTGGACAGCCTAAAGATGGTTCACCTCTGTGTGGGGAAATGGGGAGGCACAAAAAAGACAGCAAACACTTACGATCTGAACTGAAGTCATCCACTAAAATGATCTCCTGGATCAAGCTGGCTGGAGTCCGGTTCAAGACACTGGGTAGTTGTGGGAACAGAGAGGAAGCTCGGATTTAGGGCATCTTCCATCATGCCTCCCTGGGCATGGGCTGCTCCCACCACCCACTCCAGGGCCAGCACACTGGCTACCAGCAACTGTGTGCAAACTTCCTGAGCCCTGATCAGGAGCTGCGCCTCAGGCTCTGGCAGCACTGGTATGGCTGCCTGGGCCCGAGGGATGTGGGACAGCCCAGGGAACAGGCAACTTCAGTAGTGGGTTGTCAGGGAAGAAGGGACTGCTGAGCTCAGCAGGGTGCCCAGGATGGCTCAGTTGCCGCCCAGGGGGTCAGTGAGGGTCACAGAGTGTGGGGAGGTGTTCTCGGGGGGGGTCCTTCTTCCTGCCTTTCCTCTCTCCCTCCTCCTCCCTGGCTCTGAAAAAGGGCACTCAAGTTTCTTGAGTCTATGAAATGCCACAGGCCTTTCTTGCCTAAGTTCATTGAGGAAAGGGACAGATGGGGGTTAGGCCTGACCACAAGAACCAGTTCAGAGAAGGGCAGGGCAGCACCTCTCTCTGACTCACCAACAGTACCAACTTGGCTGGTACCCACTTGCCCTCATGCCCACCTTTGCCTCCCTCTCTCTCTGAATCCTGCCTTCCAGCCCTCCCCGGCCTTTTATTCACCAGCTCTAGACTACTGGGGTCTCCTGACCCTGATTCACCAAGCCCCCACTCCTCTGGACAGGACTCACTCTCCCAGCACCCTCTGGTGTCCACGGGGCTTGGCCACAGCACCGATCTCAAGGTCCTGCCCCGCCAGAGGCTCTGCAGACTCCCAGGCCTTGGGGACACCAGCACTGAGATAAGGGCCTTGGCCAGTTACCTCTTCACTGTGCGCAGCAGGGTGGAGCGGGCCTCGTTGTGGAAGGTGATGATGACACTGGTGGCCGGAAGGTCCGTGGAGTAGGACAGAGATGGGCAACTGGAAGGGAGCGGGGAGGTCAGGGCCAGTTGTGGGGCTCTCCAAGCAGGCTACATGCTTCTCTTTGATCTAGCCTGTGCTCCCTAGAATACTTGTGTGAGGCAGAAAAGGCCCTCACAACCCAGGATGTCTGCCTGCCCCTCATTCTCACATTCGATCTTACCCTGGCCTGGCAGCCGGGTGTCACCTACCCGGAGGGAAGTGGCAGGTTGAGGAACCTTCCCAGGACTGGGAGCTCTCCCAAAGACCTGGAGCGTCCAGACAGCCTACTTCTTTGTCCACTTAGGAGGATCCCTACCACGGACAGGCCTCACACCAGGACCCAGGAGGGCCTGGGTCCTAAGAGACACATACCCAGTGGGGGGGGGGGCAGTGAAATGAAACAGGGTGGGGGTGGTGTTACAGGCAAGAAAACCACCTTTTGTCTGCTGATTCCCTGGGGCTTCTTTCTTTGCTTTTCCCAGCTCAGGAACCAGGCAAAAATCACTCCCACCCTATCTGTAGGGGATCCCTTTTCACTGGGCGGGGATATCAACAACCCTGCAGGGGAACAGGGAGGGAGGCTCCTGAGGGGGCCAGCCTCTGAGAAGACCCCGGCTAGCTTCCCACCACCGTCTTTCTTCCAGTGGCCCTGGGTGCTGCTAGCAAGATACTGCATCTTTGGGCCTGGGCTCCGCCTCCCTCAGGAGGGGGTGAGACTTCATCCTGCCACTTTCTTCCCTGTCATCTCTGCTGCTGCATTTACTCAGGCTCCCAGCCGCCTGGAAGGCAGCCGCCTCCGCTGGTTCTCGTAGCGATCTTCTTTATTACAATTGCTCCCTGACTATTCCAACAGCGACTATTTTTTCATTATGACATTCATTCCACTGACAGCAGCTTCCAGCATGAATTCCCAGGCCGATTTCCTGCCCCACGGAGCAGACCGGGTCAGCCAGGCGGGAGTCTCTGTAGCCTGGGACCCCAGGGGAGAAAGCTTGACAGGCTTTAAAATAATTTTCCTTAAAAGGCGTGTGGGGCAGAAGTGGGCCTGGCTAGCTGAGAAGGGGGCTACTGGCACCCAGCCCCCCAGCCCTGACCTCAGGAGCCCAGTTCTCTGTCCTTGTCTTCCCACCACCAGGTGTCCAGGAAGCAGTGAATCTGGATAGCAACGTCCTTCTAGGGCAGAAGAGCACAAACTGAGCCATCCTGTCTGGAGGGTGGACTCTTCCATTCCTCTTGGAAGATGCGAGGGATAGTTTCCCGAGCCAGGAGTCTCTGAGGCATTCTGTCCCCTGCCTATCCTTTGGCTTTGGGCTGGTGGGGTTGTCCCTCTGGTCCTAATAGGTCTGTCTTCCGTAGTTTAGGTCCCTTTGTTTTCACTTGATGCAGTTGAGGGCTGGACCAGGAACTAGCCTGTCACTTCTGAGTGCACCAGAAGAAACTGCCGTGGGAGGACATTCTTCATACAGCCCACAGGCTGGATCTACATGTGCGCGTGTGCGCGCGTGCGCACACACACACACACACACACACACACACACTACGTCCATGCGTAACATGCATAAATGTCCATACACTTTAAAATGTGTATTGTCCTGTGGACAATTTCTTCTTCCGGTTTCTCAGTGAACACTGGGAAGCTTCAGCATGGCAGTGAGTCGGGAGGCTACGCAGGAATGAACCAGGCCACACCCTTATTCACAGGTTTGGGTCAGCAGACTATCTGAGCTCGTGGCTAGAGCTGTCCACAGGAGGCCAAGAAGAGCTGCGTGGACCTAACCTTGCGTGCCAAGCAGACGGACAAGAGGGGAACTGCCCCAGGGCTGACAGAGAAAGAACTTCCCAGGGGCCTAGCCATGGCTGTTTAGACCTGAGGGTGAGAGGAGAGGTTGTCCGGCCACAGAATCATGCCTTACTTCATCATGAAACGCTGACAGCACTGTGAGGCCAAGGTCTAGGAAGCCCTGATCCCCACATCCAGCCCACCTGCTGGCCCTCAGATGCGCCTCTGTGAGTAACAAGGAAGGTGCTAGAACCAGCTCTGCCCCTTTCTCTCACATGCATCCTTTGTACTGTGGAGAGGCTGCTTCAGAAATCACTCTTGCCTACCCACAAACCAGGACAAGACAGCTCTGTGCTGGGGCTGGGTCCCACACAGCTCCTCTTTGTCATGCAAAGCAGCAGGCAGTCTGCTGGAGCCTAGAGCAGGACCCCGGAACTGGTCAGGGTTGGCAAGGAACCTTTCCCAGAAAGAGGGCGTTGAGCTGAGTCTTGAAGGATTTAGGAGTGGGGGAGGGAATGTGCTCAGCAGAGGGAACAGCACCCATGAAAACCAGGAGCAGGAAGTGCAGCAGGAAAGGGCACATGAGGCCGGGCCTGGGGGCGAGGCTACAGCAGGGAGAGACAGGCTGGCCCTGCAGGTGACAACAGGGAGAGGAGGCTGGAGGGCTGACTTTTGCTGCAGACAGGACAGGTAATGACCTGAACTGCAGAGGAGGGTGATGACTGCCAAGGTGGTTTCTCAGGTGGAGCTAATCAGAGGAGAGGCTGGAGTGAGGCTTTGCTGCCTTTGGCCCAGGACTCTGCTGCCTGCCATGCTGGGGGTATGGAGAACAAGATGAGCAGAGTTTCTGGGAGTTGCTGAGTAGCTGGGACAGGGAGGGGGCAGGCAAAGGACATCCAGGAACTGGTCACAGGCCAGGCCTGGACACTCCTTTCCAGCTGCCTGGGTTGCCCACTGCCTGGGACCTGCCTGAGGTTCTTGGTAGGTGACTTTGCTGGAAAGCCAGAGGAGGTGCCACAAGTCCCCCTGGGCCCAGCTTGGGGGTTTCCTTGGCCTTTGAAGGCTATGGGTCAACTAATAAAACAGAGGATCAGGACAGCTACTGAGGGTAAGAAATTTTGATCTAAGTCACTGCACCCAGACTCAGCACATCTCCAATGCATGTGAAGGGTAGAAAACCAGCCAAATTGTGCTGCCCTTTTCTCAGCCTTCTTTTTTGTCCACATGTTGAACCATCCACACCAGCTGTACCAGTCACCTTTCTGTTGCTGGCCCCAAATACCTGACATACAACTTGAGAAGGAGAGCTTTATTTTGGCTCACGGTTTCAGAGGCGTCAGTCCAAGGCCAGTGGCTCCGAGGCAGAAAAACCACCGAAGAAGGACAGGAGAGAGGACAGCGCCTCACCTCCTGACAGCCAGGAAATAGAACAAGAGCCAGACAGGAAGGGGACAGAGACCAGGTAGCTCCCCAAGTTCACACCCTAAGACCCACCCAGACACACCCAGAATCTAATCCCTTCATCACTTATGCATCTCTCAAGCCAATCAAGCTACAAATTAAGATTAATCTTCATACCTGTAATGGCGGGTATCCCGGATGGGCCGGTCAGGGCTGAGCTTGTCACTTTCCAGCTGGTTGAAGGCATGCAGCCTGTAGGGGTCCTCTCCAGGCTTCAGCTGCTTGGCTGCCAGGTATGCCTTCTCGTCAAAGCCTTTAGAGGGTGTTCCCGTCACCTGAGACAAAGATCGGCATCAGAGGGCCACGGGCGGGAAGGTTCCATTATGTGGTAAATGCTTCGTACGCACAAGGTAGGAGCCAACTGCTTTACCTTATTTGTACCTTATCCCAGCTGCTCCCCACTATGCAGAGGAGGAAACTGAGGTGACAGTGTGTAAGTCATAAGGTCTGGATTCAAACTGGTCATTCCAGGTTGAAAGTCCATCCTCTTAATCAATACTCTTTGCTGGAAATGGGGTGGGGGGGAGGAAGCACCAGTCCCTCAAGACAAGACGTTCTGAGGGAACTAGAAACCCGAGTGGAGACTCTCAAGGCCCCTGCAGAGTGACAATCTTCCGGGCACAAGCTGGTCTGGCACTGCGCTAGGCACATAGTAGATGCCTCACCGTGAAACCCCAGCTGCTGCAAGGACAAGCAGGCAATGATGCCAGAGCTACGGTACCCAACGCCCAGCGGGGGAGCTTCTCCAAGGGTTCTGCCTGCTGCTGAGTGAACCCGTGTCAGATCTTCCCCCTGCTAAGTGCTGGGAGTGATGGACGACCTGCGCCATGGCTCAGCCCCTCCCTCGGCAGCCACAGTCTGGCCTGTGCTCTCAGAGTTCCCAGTGAGAGACACTGGGGAAGGATACACTGGAGATGAATGGATGGATGGATGCATTCTGACATCTTATTACTTGGACCAAACTGCTGGCCAGAGGGCCCCCAGGGTGCCAGGAAATATCAACTGTGAGTGGATCTTGACCCCAACTCCTCTGGCAACAGCAGCCCTAGGCCTCCAGAGGCTGCAGGAAGGAGGGTGAGAATTAGCCACTCACAGAATGTTCCTGGCAGGCAGCGAGACCTGGGGGAGGGTTCTGCTGAGTGGATGCGCCTCGGGAGTCCCGCCAGCAGCGCTAAGTCCCCGTGTCTCCCTGAGAGCCTCAACCCAACTCCCTGGACAGGGATGCCGAAGGGCCAGGGTGCTCTGTGTCCTGCACACTGACACTCTGTGGTGCTGTCACTTTCCCAGAAGGCCCTACCCTAGGAGCCTGTAGGAGCTCCCAAGGGGACAGCCCGGGAGGGAGAGCTCCACATGTGCCCCGGGGCTGGCTCCTCACTAGAAACATATGCTCAGGGGGTGTGCTCAGACGGTGAGCCGGATATGGCCATTGCAGTGTAGTATTCTGAGTTGGTGCCATGCCAGGGACTGAACAGATGTGGCAGGGAGAACCCCCCCCCCCCATGGTCTCAAAATCCATTTCAGGAAGGATGAGAAGGAAAGGAGGGAGAGAAAGTGGGGGCGGGGGGGGGGCCTTTCTGGCTTGATCTTTCGGTTGCTAGGAGGATCCAAGCTGTCCAACTCTGAGGGTGGCAGAGGACAAGGAGAGGCCACTGTGTCCTTCCCACCCAGGACAATAACATTGCTAACACAGCCCCTCCCCAGCTCTGGGGTGAGGGAATGGGAAGAAGCCTCAAGCTGCTAGCTAAGGAGCTATAATTTTTAAAACTTAAAAGTATGGAGGAGCGAATTTTTGAAGCTCCTAAAGGGAGAGTAAGGCACTTCAGTATCCAAGAAGCCAACTGGGGGAAATAGCCATGTTTATTTACTTAGGACTTACGGCCATTCCGTGGGCTCTGAAAACCTCTGAGTTCTCATCCCATACTCCCCTGCTGCCCAGTCAGCAAGGACCAAGAGCCATCCATCTGTTGGCCCCAGGCCACACTAAGAGCAATCATTCCTTCGGGTGGGGGATTTAGTTTGTGTTACCCGCCTAACTTGGAGCATGGCCTGTGTGTCAGGAAGTGGGAGAATCCTTCTGAGATGGTTCCTCAGCCCAAAACCTTCCTGTACCTCACCCAGGGCTTCCAAACAATAGGGAATGTTTTGCAAGAAGTTCTGCTCAAGTTGTGCTGTCTAGGGAAACTCCCCCTACAGTCTCCAAACTGCCCTCAGGAAAAGTCCAGGTGAACCAGGGACTGGACCGAGTTACACAGTGACTACAGTGGATGGGCCTAGGAGTGACAAGTAATCACACCCCCAAACCTCCCTCCCTCACCTGCTCTGGGCTAAACACTGCTACAGTTGGAACTGTAGTGTATCAAGACAGGGATGAGGAGTTTCGGGCCTCCTTAGGGTTCTTCTTCCCTATCACATGCTCCCGGTAAGGATGTCATTCACTGTCCTTGTCTAACCGAATCACCTGCATTCCCAGAGGAGTGAGCCCCAGACTGGGGGAGGCCAATCTGATCGCTGCACCCTCAAAGTAGAGTGTGATTGGCCCCCAAAGGGCCATCTGATTCAATATGGGCCACTGGTAATCTGAGAGTGTTTTTGGTACTGGAGTTTGAATCTAAGGCTTCTCTTATGCCAGGGAAGGACTCTACTACTGAACATTGTTAACCCCTTTAAAACATTTTAATTTTATTTGTTTGCTTGATTGGTTGGTTTTGGAAACAATATCTTAACATGCAGTTCAAGCTGACTTTGAATTTACTATATTGCCTAGTCTGGCCTTGAACTCACAGCAATCCTCCTGTGTCAACATCTGGAGTATTTTCAAGCACGTGCCCCCACCCAGGTAAGTGTTTTACTTTGAAACAGGATCTTGGTAAGTCACTCAGGCTAGCCTCAAACTAAATCTTCATATGCTCTGCTATTCCAGGTCCTTGCCCATGCTAGCCAAGGCCTCCACTACTAGGAAGAGGATCTTCTTTTTTTTTTTTTTTTTTTTGCTTTTTGAGATAGGGTCTCATGGCGTAGTTCAGGCTGGCCCTGAGCTCACTATGGTGCCCAGGCAAACCGCCGCAAACTCAGCAATCCTCCTGTCTCTGCCTCCCGAGTGCTGGGATTACATGCGTGAGCCACCACGTCCAGCATTGTGGTATGCGGTGTTGATTGTTGGTGGGCGTGTCTCCACACCCAGCATTATATGTGGTTACCGGGGATCGAACTCAGGACCTTGCGCTTGCGAGGCAGGCGCCAGAACCACTGAGCTAACCCTCCGGCCCTGAAGAGGATCTTCTTGCCCATCACGTAGAAGAATCTGTCTGAAGAATGAAACCAAGAAGAAACACTGAGAAGCAAGTGATAGAAAAATCTCTAGTAATATGAGTCCTTTGAGTCAGTCATCTCTTTCTTGCTCTTTCCTTTCTTCTTAAACTAGTTTGAGTCACTCATTCTACTCTAGTAACCAAATGCTCAGAGATATCAGTCCTTCAGTCCACCATTCTCCAAAAGTAAAAAATAAAATCAAGCGTAAAAGCCATCCAATGAGCCACTGGTGGCAATGACAGTGTGGACAGCAGCCATCCATTAAGACACCGGGCTGGTGTCTGGCATTTGGCCCAGGGGCAGGAGTCTAGGGCTGGGTCGGGCATTCCCAGGGCTGTGTTCGTTTAGGCTTTGGGGTGAGGGTTCCATCTGGATCATGCTTAAGAAGCCCTTGCGAGGGGCCAGAGATTTAGCTCAGTGCTTCCAGCGCCTGCCTCACAAGCACATGCTGGGTGTGGTGACTCACGCCCACCAGCAATCAATACCACATACCACAGTGCTGGGCATAGTGGCTCACGCCTGTAATCCTAGCACTCGGGAGGCAAAGACAGGAGGATTGCTGAGTTCGAGGCTTGCCCGGGCCACATAGTGAGCTCAGGGCCAGCCTGAACTACAACGCGAGACCCTGTCTCAAAAAGAAA
>PVIC010024896.1:0-25670 GCA_004025085.1 Thryonomys swinderianus
TTTGATGAAATATTAGAGTAATACAGTGGGTTCACAGAATGGGAAGAGAGGAACTGAAGACAGTGAGTACACACAGTTCTTGCAGAATAGAGTAGACAAATGAGTGGTACTTGGGAATGCAAGAAGTCAAGGTTTATTGTTTTAGAGAAGAGAGGAGTAACAGGATATTTATATGCTGACGGGAATGCTATGGTAGAAAAGGAAACATCAGTGATGCATAGGTACAATGCTGAGGGGGGCCGGAGGGTTAGCTCTGTATCTGATGTACTGTTGCTATAGCATGTGAACAGCTAGCTTAGTCACAGCACTGAGGTAGTTATAGGGTGGGCACAGAGGTGACAGCTTCTGGTGGTTCTGTTGTGACCATATAAATGAGTAAAAGAAAAAGCAAGCAAGACCATCTGAGAATGACAGAGGGAGCACTTGTTTTTCAGAATTTTAATTCTGATCTGAAGTATCCAGAAGGTGGGAGAACATTCCATTTGACTTTGAGTCTTTATTTTAAAATTTCCTTCTTTTACGTAAGTTTTCTTTAGGAAGCATTTGTATTATTTTATAGAACTCAGTGGTCACTCTTGAAATTTCTGTTTTGGAATTTTAAGTGCTTATATATATAATATATATATATTATATATATTATATATATATATATTTGTTACAGAAAAGACAACTGAAAGATAGAAATTGTAATACATTAGGGATTAAGTGAGAACAAGATAGTGGTTAATCAGAATGGACCCAGAACATATTTTACTTTTGCATTTTTATTGAAAACTTTGCCTTGCTCCACTTAGCCACTTATTTCCACTTTTTGTCCCTTTGGCAAGCTGCTATATACTGTTGAGTGTACATCTCTTACTTTTCAGTGCCCTTTTTTCCTTAAATACTTGAAATTCTGGATCCCCAGTTATAGCACTTGGACTGAATCCTTGAAAATACTGAATAATTTCCTAAATTAATAGTGGAAGATCCTTTTAACATTTAGTGTTTACCATCTTCTTTGGAGCTATCATAGTTTCCGTAATACAACATTATTCTACTTTTTTTTTTCTTCCTGTCTGTGACTTCTTGAGGATCTTTCTTTTGCGATCCTCTAATCCTCAGCCTTCTTTTTTTTTTTTTTTTTTTTTTTTTTTTTTTTTTTTTTTTTTTTTTTTTTTTTTTTTTTTTTTTTTTTTTTTTGAGACAGGTTCTAGCTTTGTAGTTCAGGCTGGCTCTGAGCTCATTATGTAGCCCAGGCAAGCCTTGAACTCAGCAATCCTCCTGCCTCTGCCTCCCGAGTGCTGGGATTACGGGGGTGAGCCCCCACGCCCGGCACTGTGGTATGTGGTATTGATTGCTGGTGAGCATGAGTCTCCACACCCAGCATTGTATGTGGTTTCCGGGGATCAAACTCAGGACCTTGTGCTTGCTTGGCAGGCGCCGGAACCACTGAGCTAACCCTCTGGTCCCCCTCAGCCTTCTTTTGCTTTATCCAGTTCAGTTCAATAGTCCTGGCAGTTACTCTGTGCAGGCACCATGAGTGCAGCAACAAGTAGGAGGAAGGTCTGGCCCTGTAGCAACTCCTGTTCTAAGAAAGTTGTTTCTTTGCATAGAACTTGATAAGTGGCTACAAGAGTTCTTATCCTTGTCCTACCATTTAGGTCCCTGGAAAGGAGCCATGTCCTACAATTTCCTCCTATATAATTATGATCAATATGACAATTACCTTGTAGGGTTATTGTGAAAATTAAATGATTTAATGCAAATAGAGTGTAAAGAACTGCCTGGCACATAGGAAGTGCTCAGGAAAGATTAGCAGCTTTCATTATTCACTTTCATTACTCAGATGGCTGCTCCTTTTCACTCTGGTTTTTTTTTTTTTTTTTTTTTTTTGAGACAAGGTCTCACTTTGTAGTTCAGGCTGTCTCTGAGCTCACTATGTAGCCCACACAAGCCTCGAACTCAGCAATCCTCCTGTCTCTGCCTCCTGAGTGCTGGGATTACAGGTGTGAGCCACCACGCCTGGCTCCTTTTTCACTCTGTATAGGTCTTTGTTCACAAGGTGCCTACACAGTCTTACCCTGACCACCTTATTTAAAATATTTACCCTTTCACCTCTCATTCCTATCCTTGTCTGCTTTTTCTTTCAAAATTAGAATGATTGTACGAGTTGACTATAAATTAGACAAAGACCTGTGCCTAAAATTTAGTAAGATGTTGTTTTTAAAGGTTGTATAGTCCTGTAATTTGCCAGAATACCATTGTCTAGATTTAACATCTTTATAGTTAGATAAAAATAGATTGACTGTGTCAGGGTTTTCAAGTTCAAATTAAGTGGAAGAGATAATGGCCTAACTTTAGTCCAAAGAAAAGCAAGATACAGTCTAGTAATTAACCTGCCAGGAAGTGGTGTGTAAATCTGACATTAGACTAAAGAATTAATAATGTTATTCCCCTGGTTCCCCAGTGATTGCAAAACTAGTTAGTAAATTTGCATATGATGTAGTACAGCCCATTAGAATGACTTTACAAGAATCCACTCAGTGTTCCAGCTGAAGTAACTGATTATGGAAAACATCAGAATGCTAAGAGGGTACACTGACCACTTTAAATGGGGTTGTAGCATATTTAGTGTGAGAAGTATGGCTACAGCTCCAGGACTCATATAAGCTCAATTTTCTGGTTAACTGTTACCTTTGTTAGTTTGGATAGTAAGTTTTTTCTGAAGTGGCTAACAGTATCTCCCAACTCCAGGAAGATTTAAAATTAATCATTAACAGAGAATCAAAACTAATAAAATTAGTAGTAATATTTTTGTTAAGGAATATGTATATATTTGGATGTTTATTATTTTTATATACCTAGAGTATTAAAAAATGGCTGACAGGGCTGGAGATTTAGCTCATTGGTTCCAGCGCCTGCCTCGCAAGTGCAAGGTCCTGAGTTCGATCCCCGGTAACCACATACAATGCTGGGTGTAGTGAGTCATGCCCAACAGCAATCAATACCACATACCACAGTGCTGGGAGTGGTGGCTCACGCCTGTAATCCCAGCACTTGGGAGGCAGAGGCAGGAGGATTGCTGAGTTCGAGGCTTGCCTGGGCTACATAGTGAGCTCAGAGCCAGCCTGAACTACAAAGTGAGACCCTGTCTCAAAAAAAAAAAAAAACAAAATGGCTGACAATGATGCCATATTATGAAGTAGTTTAGGTTTGTAGTTTTTATATATTTATGTTAATACTTCATCAGAACATTCAGTGATGTTAAATTACCTTAATGTAAGTTTTATTTATTATAAGATTTATTTGTATATTTATATGTAAAGTAATATTTATATATTAAAACCAAGGAAGAATTAAGGAGGAAATAAATTATATTAAATTTATAAAAGTCATCAAAAATTTTGTGGGCATTTGTGAATGGAATAATATTTAAAAGTTTTTAAAAAGTAACTTCTAAAATCTTTTATTTTTGAACGTAGAAAAGTTTTATAGTAGAAGCTAAAAGATTTGAAGAACTGGCTTTTTGGATTTTTACTTTTAATAAGTTGAATATCTTAAAAATCAAATTAAGCCTCAAAAGAGCATTCTGTACAAAATATACCTTGAGGAGGATGGGAAAAACTCATGTCAGCATTGCCTGTAGTGCCCCATATATTTGTGAATGTGATTGATTTATTTAATGAAAAAGTTACACTAATACAGCCCATTATGTTATATTGCATAGTACCTTGTGGTCAGTATTTATGTGTGTTTAAAGAATTAATATTTTAAACAGATTCCTATTTAGATACTTGTTTATAAATATTCTGACAACAAACAATAATTACAAGGTGTTTTTTGGGGTGGAACTTAACACTAAAGATTAAACTGACTGAAATCACTTGATTTGTGCAAGGCACCACTGCAGTTGAATAGACAAAAGGTGGTACTTGTCAGAATATCCTTCTGGATTAATTGAAATATTCATTTTTGGAAGCAAATCTTGATATATCTTCCACCATAATATGCCATACAGAAAAATGAATTTGTATAGGATCTGTATGTAAAATGTAGAATGTAGTAAAATAAAACTTATAGAAGAAAACATAGAAAGATGCAATCATGATCTTGGGTTGGCAAAGCTTTAAAAAACTAGACACTAAAGCATTAAAAATAAGGTTAAGCTTTTAGTTAAAATTATGACCTTGTCTTCATCAAGAGATTACATTAAGAGAATACAAAGGCCAGCTGAGAGAAGATATTTGCTGTATATGTATGTGACAGAGTACTTGTTTAAAATAATATTCAGTAAACCAATAAGAGAATCTGTTTTAAAATCATGGACAAAAGACTGGAACAGGCACTCTAAAATAGTCATATGGCCCTAAGCATATGAAAATGTGTTTAACACGAGTTAATAACTTTCAAGAAAGGCAAAATAAAACCACCCGGTTAGGTAGCACCACCTCCTGTCAGCACCGGTGGGATGGAACAACTGGGACTCTAAGATATTAATATAGGTGTAAAGTGCCAGCAGTACCTGGGAAAGCTGTTTTGACAGTATCTGTTTAAGTTAATCTTTCATATACGATATGACTCAGCACTTCCACTTCTCAGTTACCTGGCCCAAAGAAAGGAGTCCTTCATTATATGATCATAATGGTCATGTTCCCAGCAGCTTCAATAATAACTCTGGAAACTGTAAATATCACCAGCAGAAAAAGAGAAGCTGCAATTGAATTGCTCTCTCATGCTGTTCCCATACCTTCTGGGTGGAGCCATCTTCTGGATTGAAACTTCAGAAGCAGAAAAACAAATTTAACACATTCCCACTAGCTTGAACCACCAGTGGTACATATGTGACTATCCAATTGGTCAGTTTTCTTTTTCCTGGAACATAATACATGGTGCCCACAACTTAAGGTAAGAATGTTTCACACATGATGGGGCTATGATGTTTATGTCTTCTGGGCCACTCTGAACCACTAGTGGTACATTCATTACTGTTTCATTTGGCTACATGGGACAGTCTCCATTGGGTAGGGATTAATCCACTAATGAGTGTAGTACCTCTGTGACCACTCAGCTCTTTAGAAATATCTTAGTCTAGTTGTGCTGACAATTAGAATTAACTAGCATAGCAGTATATTTAAATGTACACTAGAATAGTACTACACAGCAAAGTGAAATACTGTTTGTAGCAACATTGAGAGAATTTTACAGGTAATACTGAAAGGAAACCTGACATAGGTGTATACTGTAGGATTCCATTTATATGACACTGGAGAAAAAGCAAAACTAATTTGTGATGTCAAGGTCAGAATAATAGTTTCGTTAACTGAGAGGGAGCATGAATGAGTTTTCTGGACTACTGGGAGATGTACTTTGTTTTGATCTGGTATTTACATGATACACCACATACTTTTTGCCTTTTTATGTTCCTTTTACTCTATGTAGGTACTTCAATGAAAAATAAGTTTTAAAAATTCTATAAAGTCAGGGACATTGTGAATCATCTTTATTCTGGAATGCTGTCTAGTTGTAGAACTTTGTTTCTCAAACTTTGTTTATAGAAGAATGTGAAGCTTGTAGATATTAAGTGATCTGCTTATATGATCAGTAATTAGGAGACCTGGTAGGAAAAAGAAAATAATGTTCTAGGTTTTGCTTTCATTGTAAAAGTATAAATAGTATTTGCCATATATTTATGACACCTATAGATGCACAGATGCTGTCTTTTTAGTTATGCAGTATCTTTGAAAAATAGCAGTTACATATTGATGAGTAGACATTGAAATTTATAATCATCAGTGTTTAATTTCAAATTATAAACTTTGTTTTCTATCTGCTCACTTTTCACTAATTTCTTTCTTTCTTTCTTTTTCTTTTCTTTTTTTTTTTTTTTTTTTTGAGACAGGGTCTCGCTTTGTAGTTCAGGCTGGCCCTGAGCTCACTATGTAGCCCAGGCAAGCTTTGAACTCAGCAATCCTCCTGTCTGTGCCTCCCAAGTGCTGGGATTACAGGCGTGAGCCACCATGCCCGGCTTCACTCATTTCTTTTAGAAGTCTCAGAGATTAACTCTGAAGTCCTTAGAGAGAAAATATCAGTATGAAATATTTGAATTTATGTTTCTTTTTGTTAGCTGTGAAGAAAAGTGTTTTCCTGCTTATTTAATTGTAGTTACACAGATTAATGTAATGAAAAGTAAAATCATCTTTCTTTTCTAGAAATTAACTAATTCATCTGAAGTAACATCCTTGGACAAAAATACTACCTTGTTCTAAATTACTCATAACACCAGACTTCTAACAGTATGTAGACAAATAGTTAAAACCAAATAATTTAAAATAGAAAGAAGGGGAAGTGGAAAGAACTTAGTAGCTTTCAAGAAGGAGCCTTTGTACCTATTGGAGAGGGTTGTAAAAAGACAGTAGACCCTGTTTCTTAACACAGCATGAAATGAAGGCCTCTTCTGAAGAGGACTCTTTTCCTTTGACTTTTTAGAATCATGGAAAAGTGATTTCCACATTGCAGACAACCGTATTTCTGTTGCTCAGTTTTTATGTAGATTTTCCAGATCCAATAGGTTAAATTTAGGATGTGTACTGACTCCTCATTGCTAGAACATGCCACAACTTTTAACAATCCTATTTTTCAATTTATATGGGCTCAGATAGTAAGAGCTATGGTATAGTATATATTTACAGTCTGCTAACTTCCTGAGTAGAAAAGAAAATTACAGTTATTCAAAATGCAAAGAACCACAGAACAATATAAAATTATGTATTTTCCATGGTGTTTAAGAACTTTACTGTTTTTACTTTGATATCCCCCACATGTGTTTCTTTAAATTGCTTTTTCCCTTCACCTTTAGGAAGGTAAACACTGTCTTAAACTTGTTTTAAACTTTATCTCACTTGACATCTTTGGCTACAGATGATTGTATCACCATACACATTTAATGTTGCTTGGACTCAGTCTGTATGCTTCAGACTTGTTTGTTTTCACTCAACATTGTGATCTGAGATTCATCTGTCATTATTGCACAGAACTGTAATTGATATTCAGTTATGCCTTATATTCTGTTATATGAATGTATACTAATTTATATGTTCTGATGATGAATATTTGGGTAGTTTTCAGGTGTTCATTGGATAGTTTTCAGGTGTTTGTTGGAAGCAGCATGTTAACATATACATCTCTCAAAGCTTAGGAAAAGGAAATACTGGATTTAAGAGGAAGACAGGCTTATTTGCATGTAATAGAATAAGGCATATTTTTTCTCATTCCTATAAGGAAATCTTAATAGGAAGACTGAGCATAGTATACATATTCTTGTCTTTACCTGTAGATCTAATAATTTATTCTCTATATTTGAAATATGATAAGCCTACAGTGTTAGTGTGACCATTAGAGGAGAGGTCAATGATGCTATGTAACTAAAGTCTCTTTTTAAAGAGAGACTAGCAAAAGAAACCCTGAGAGCTTTATTGTTTACACAGCCTGGAAGCTGTTACTGAGTTCTTAAAGTGAAGCATGACATTGTGCAGTGATGCGCTAATGGACAAAGAAGTATACAACAGAATCAACGATGTCCTTTGGGAAGTTGACAGAGTCTCTTACACTTGTAACATCAAACTGCAGTGAGATGGAACTGAAGATCACAAAGCACAGGCACACTTCCTGGGAGACATAGGACTTGACACAAATAACACATCTGGCTTCTTGAGCAGTTGCATTTAAACCATTTGTGAGTTCATATTGAGAATATTGAGTGGCAGGATAAGGTCAGCAGCAGCAAATACTTGGAAGGCAGCCTCTGTACACCAGCTTTAAATAATTCTACAATGCAACTTTACTAAGCTGGAAGTGTGTGCAAAATGGACTACAGAAGGACTCCTAAGTGCCTTTTAAATAACCTTGGGTGAGATTAGCATAAACTGAGGAGGCAGGGTTGTCTGAACATTGGCTCTAATCCACCCATAGGCAGTGAGAACTAATAGTAAGCCTAGCAGCGGCAGAACAACCTGGAGTGTAATATAAGGTGTGGGCTTGCTGTTAGTGAGCATAGGCTTCAGGCTTGCTTTGTCATCCAAAAAGCAGGACCATACACAATGCCAGGCTATTTAAATAGCAGGCACAGCTGCTAACAAGGGCAAACCTGATGTGTATTCTGAGTGGAGAAGATTGTTAATCTCATTTTTGGTTTTGGCCATAATCATGAGTCAAATGAGGAAAGAAATTTATGCATGTGTGCTTGTGCACACACACGTGCAAAAGTAAAGTTGGATTCCCAGTACTTCCCACCTCATCAAAACAGAAAAAAGTTGTTTTAAAAAACACTGGTTATATGGAAATGCTAGAAATAGAGCAATGTATTGTAAGATTTTTATTTTTTTTGCCAGTGTCATCACATTTTTATACTATTGACAGAATGCTTAAATGGCTAATAATGCCTTACAGCTAAAATGTAATAATATTTAAAAATCCAAAGTTCTTTGTAGTTATTTTATTATACATTAGTCTCTAGTTCCTTATGTGTTGATTTCTTTCACAAGATTGCTTATTTGTTTTTGTCTTTCCTAGGGCCACACAGTATAGGTGATATACAAACCAAGGATTGTTCATAAGTGTTTAACTGAACTCCAAGGATTAAGATATTAGTGTATGATTACTAATAGGGTACAGCTTTCACCAGCCATTCTTATCCTTAGTGGTTTCAGGTAGTAGTCTGATTCTAGCAGCCTGAATATGCCATATTGTACTTGCAATACATCGATACTTACCTGCCCCCAATACCTTTTTTTGTTCCAAATTTACAACCTTTATGACTTTTCTTTCATTTTCCTCTTGATGAACACATTGAATTATGAACTGTGTTACCTTTTTGTATTAGTGAAATTCTGATGAGTTAGGTGAATTAATTCATTTATGGTGAAAGTTGCAGTTCTGTTAATTTTTGGAAAGAAATTAATATATATTATGAAGGAAAATTCAAGGAGCAAAATCTTAAATAGAAAAATTTTTATTATACTCCATTTATGGTGTTCCAAAAATGGATCATTAGGCATAAATGGGTTAAAGGCATGTGGCTGTGAAGGGGGCAATATGTACAATATAGGGGTGAAAAGGCAATGTGTGTAAGAGATCTGACATACTTCAAGTATAAGTACAACCTTCAAGAGAGAAAAAAATAAGATTACTGATGAAGTACCAGTTCAAGAAAGAACAACTGAGATTAGATACAAACTGCTAAAAAGTCTCTCACCTAAACCCCAAAGAGACACCTAAATTGTGTGCTCACAAACCTTAAAACTGTACTATTTGAAGAAGATATATTTTATATGGAACAAAATAGATCTCTATGCATAAACTTATATTTATCAAAATTTGCAGTTACACTGAGAGGCCTGTGTATTTTTTTATTTTTTATTTATTTATTTATTTTTAAATTTTTTTTTTAATTTTTGAGACAGGGTCTCGCTTTGTAGTTCAGGCTGGCCCTGAGCTCACTATGGTGCCCAGGCAAGACGCCGCAAACTCAGCAATCCACCTGTCTCTGCCTCCCGAGTGCTGGGATTACAGGCGTGAGCCACCACGTCCGGCATTGTGGTATGCGGTGTTGATTGCTGGTGGGCGTGTCTCCACGCCCAGCATTATATGTGGTTACTGGGGATCGAACTCAGGTTCTTCCGCTTGCGAGGCCGGCGCCGGAACCACTGAGCTAACCCTCCGGCCCATATTTATTTATTTTTTTGAGACAGAATCTCGCTTTGTAGTTCAGGCCGGTCCTGAGCTCACTATGTAGCCCAGGCAAGCCTCAAACTCATCAGTCCTCCTGCTTCTGCCTCCCAAGTGCTGGGATTACAGGTGTGAGCCACCACACCCAGCACTGAGTCTTATTGTTAACATCCTCAAAACATGAATATTTTTACACATAAATTAGCTGTGTTGTCAAGAAGTTTACATTGTTAGTCCTTGACATTTGTAATTTTATAAATTAAATGTTGAGCAGAGAAAATCATCTTGGTTATAAAAAATAAATTACTAAGCTATGCAAATAATTTCTTTAAATTCCTGTTATTTTTCTAAGCTTTAAATGCTTTTTACAAAATGTATGGATGGTATGGATTAGGATGGTAATGAATAGGGGTATTGACTTTCCATTAACTGTTATTACATAAGGGTAGTCTGTATCGCCCTCTATTGGTGACTGAATTTTGACAAAATAATTGTTTTTTATGTATCATCTATGCATACTTAATAATTGTGCCAACAAATATAGTTTAGATAAAAGAATTTAAAAAGCAGCCTAATAGTTATGGCCATGAGTTTGTAAAAGGTAGAAACAGATTTTGAACTTCTTTGTTTTATTGACTAAGCTGGCATTGCAATACTTTTGTCTTTGATTAATTTTTATTTTATTTTATTTTATTTTTTGTCAGAGCACCACCTCATATAAGGCGTCCTAATCGAGAAGTAAGACCTCTAAAGAAAGAAATGGCAGGAATAGGATCCCGGGGACCTGTAGGCCGAGCACATCCGATATCAAAGAGTGAAAAACCTTCTACAAGTAGGGACAAGGATTATAAAGCAAGAGGGAAAGATGACAAGGCAAGACTGTCTCTGTAATTTACTCACGTGAAGCTCATGACTGATGATTATTATGATTTTTTTTGGCTTTTTAGGTTTTGATGTAAAGCAGATAAAGATTGATAACCTAAGTGGTCTCTCTGTGTTGAAGGTCATACCACAATGCTGATAATCGCCTCAGATGGGTGGTAAACATACACATACACACAGATTAAAAATGGTAAAATGAATCCTTTGTAGAAACATTCTAAATAGAGTTTGAAAACTTTTTCAAAAATATTTTACCAAATATTCTGAATGAAAATGAATACAAAATGAAAACAAAACTGTAGAAGACAAAAAAAAAGTGGGTGCATATATTCAGGAAATAAGATGAGGAATATGATTTCCTGCTGTTAAAAATATCATATTTTTCGGGCCGGGGATTTAGCTCATGTGGTACTGCACCTACCTTGGAAGCACAAAGGCCAGAGTTCGATCCCTAGTACCACCAAAAAAAAAAAAAAAAAAGGAAAAAAGAAATGTGACCACCTTAAAAATATCATATTTTTCTGAAATTATAGAATTGAAAAAAATATTTTTTTCTTTATTGAGAAAATTTCCTATGATTAATACTCATTGTGGACATGTACCTCCTGGGAAATTGAATGGCAAATAAACAGTACTGTATGGAAGTTCTCTACTGTCTATAAAATGGAGTGAATCAAAATTGATTTTACAGAATAAGGAGCTAGCCAAGATGATCGGATGCATCTCTTAGCCTTGTTTTAGTGAAAAACCTTAGTTTAGTGAAAAATCTGTAGTGATAGTATTTGCCATTTTATTGTAATGTCTGTGGAACTTTGTCTTTATTTTTACATGCGTAAGAAAAGAACTGTGGCCATGGTTTACTGGCCATAGTTCTATTTCTTTGCTAGGCAAGATTCAGAGTAATTACACAATAATTCATGAAACAGTCCTGCAAAGTGGGTATGTTATACCCATTTTACAGATGGAAAAACTGGTATTGGGAGCTAAAATAACTTGCAAAGGAAGGAGTTGTGAAGGAATGGAGTCTGGAAGAATGGATTCTGTAAAGTCATAATATTTTTCTCCTGTTTCCTTTAATATTATGTAGTATTACCACACTAGAGTTTGAAAATTTGGATTGGATATTGAGAAGAAATCCAGAATAATTAAATACTGAGTTTAAAGTGTGACAACTTTTCAGCTAAGAACAAAACCAAGCAGCTTTTGTTGAATGCCAAATATATTTTCTTTCTGGAGATTGTCTTTGATTTATAATGTTTCCAAATAATTTTCTAAGTCTTACTCTTTCATTGATGTGTAAGTACTTAGAATGTTACTGAAAAACAAGTCGTGTGTTTAAAACAAACAAAATTCTGCAGTTGATTTTCAGATAAAAGATTTCTGAGAAACTCTGGAAATGAAAAGGGACTAGAATTGTCAAAGAACAAACTCATGGAAACTTCTTTTGAATTTGAGAGTTCTATTCAGTTCTGATTATCTTAACTATTGAAACATTCATTAAAATACTAACATCTCAAAAATTAACTGAACACTATGGTAAGGTTAGAGGCAGCTTAGGTAAAACTGATACCTAGCCACTTCCATGAAGGCTCATTCAAAATTTAATATTGAAAATATCCTCAAAGGTATTCCTCTCTTTTTCTTAGTAAATTTTGCATGTTTCAAGTAGCTTAAAAAAGAAGTGGGATAGACTAGAAAATTCAGAGTTCATTCTCCATAGTGAAAATAGTATTATGTTGAGAAACAATTGTGTAGTATATAAAAATTTAATTATATGAACATATCTCATGATCTAAAACACATTTATTAGTTTGTGTTATGGTCAGAATTTTGAAAGTTGCTGCTGTGTTCCAATCATTTACTTAACTTTACAGAGGAAGAAATAAAGATAAGGGATATTATTTCCCTTGTACAAGTTACTTGCTATGTTTGGATATTTATTTGAGTAACAAATGTTATTCTTCCTTGAGCATTATAATCCTTCTTGGAGTTTTCTACAAATAACCTCTTCTGGAGATTTATACATATTTTGCTTTATTTTATCCCTGTACTCCCTTGTGAGCTCAGCATAAATTTCTGTTTTATGTACCAAAGAGTTGAGACACCACAGTTTCAGCTTCAAATAAATGGTGAAGCCAGAAATTAAATCTTAGCTGTAATGTTGGAGCTTTTAATCATTAAACATACAACTTATTTGAAAATGCTTGCTATCTTGTTTTAATTTAACATGAATATTTCTTTCAAATGAGAGTCCTAGTTAATTTTTTGATAGTGACATCATCATCATCATCATCATCATTGTCATCATCATCTTTTTAATTACTTAAGCAGAACACTTTATTTTTCTGATAAGATCTGGAAAGTTTTCTTTTCTTGTTAATAGTCTTCAAAACTTAACACATGTAAAACAAATATGTAAATTTAAACTTAGTACCCAAACTAGATTAAGAAATTTTCAAAATTTGGATTTTCAATTTGGTCTTACAGTGTAGTAGTTAAGTAAACAATTTAAAACATAAATTCTCTTTACTTTCCCCATTTAAAATTCATCGACAGGAGACATATACCCATCTGTGATACACTATCAAAGATTTTTCTGAAATTAAAGAAATTTCTTGGATAACTAAGACACAGCTCCTTATCCTTAGAGATCATGATTAAGGTGGGACAAGTTTAATATTTCTCAAAATATGTATTTCAGGAAATTAACATGGAGTTTCTTAGAAGAGGTCTACATGGTTAAAACGTCTGGAAATACTGGTTTAAACAAAGTTAAACTAGTTCCTATTTCTTAAAGTACAGAACACATGTTAGGGAATAATAGTTTGGTATTCTGTAGGAACCTTCCACAAAGTTCACAGTTCCATTAGGTTCAGTGTTCAAAAGGCACAAATCCTCAGTGGATTTAACAATTGATATCTCCAGAGTTTTGAGAGCTGAAAGTATGAAATGTGTATTTTTTTTTTCTTTTTGAGACAGGGTCTCGCTTTGTAGTTCAGGCTGGCCCTCAGCTCACCATGTAGCCCAGGCAAGCCTCGAACTCAGCAATCATCCTGCCTCTGCCTCCTGAGTGCTGGGATGACAGGCGTGAGCCACCACGCCCAGCACTGTGGTATGTGGTATTGATTGCTGGTGGGCGTGAGTCTCCACGCCCAGCATTATATATGGTTACCGGGGATTGAACTCAGGACCTTGCGCTTGCGAGGCAGGCGCCAGAACCACTGAGCTAACCCTCCGACCCGAAATGTGTATTTTTTTAAAAAATTGAATTCTTTATTGGTACATTTTATACACAGCTCACAATCGCACTCAACATTGGGGAATTTGTACCAGTACATATCATCATCATTTTTAAATTGACAAGCTTCAGGTTAGGTCCATGCTTAAAATGCTGTTTTTAAATGCATAATAATTACTTTGTATAGTGAACTATTGTTGAAACCTTAATGTTTTTTCCCTTTAGGCACACAGGGTCATTCATGAGGCTAGTTTGTAATCTCACTTATTTAAGAAATCTTTATTAAGCTTATATTTTGTCAGTCATACTTGTAGGTGCTAGAAATATACTTTAGTAAAATATGGCACCGGGTCTCAAGTTGAGTATTTTCTCATGGTTGAAAGGGAGTAATGAACAAATTTAATTTGTAGTTTTTAGTCTTACTTAAATGTACCTGGTATCTTAGTGAGAGGCTGCACTGTAAAATGCAAAAAGCATTTATTTGCATTTTGTGCTGAGCTGTATCACTCATTAACTCTGTAGTGTTTGGTTAGTCTTTCTATTTTTGGTACTGGGAATCAAATTCAGGATTTTGTGCTTGCCAAGCATGCGTTGTGCTGCTGTGCTACATGCCCAGCCTTGGTTAGTCATTATTAATCTCATTTTCCTCAATAGAATGATTAGTCAGCACTAATAGAAGATTCTTCACAGAGTTTTTTTGAAATGAGTAATTTAGATATTAGTAAGAAACATCTAAAATATTTTAATTTCAAGAGAAAAGTATGCCAGCCTTAATGCTAAATAGCAAATTCTTGCTAACACTGGCCTTAGTCAACTTGTGAAAGTCTAAGGCACAAATTCTTAGGTCATTTGAGAGGCATTATAATTCGTATTATGCATGAGCCATAGTATCTTGGATGAGATTAGTTTTATTGCTGAAAAGCTAACAGTGTTTTAAGTGTTGCAGTTATTTATAACATGATGTCTGTATTCTAACAATATATTCATTACAAGAGTAATTTCTATTTAAATTATTTTATTTAATTTCCTAGGTCTGACTTTCCTATTACCTTATCATTTTCCTTTAAAAAAATTTCTAAATACAGAATATCTAATCTCTACCATTAGGAAACTGAGTTCTTGGGTGGATTGATGAATTTATACTTAGGTTTCTTCTGTGCATTGATAGACTTTTATTTCTTTATTCATCACCTCTTCCTCTACTGTACCCTTTTCCCATACCATAGCCAGAACGATCATCTAAAACTGTTAATCATACATATCATTCTCATGCACTTAGTGTAAAACC
Organism: Thryonomys swinderianus; assembly: GCA_004025085.1. Classification (NCBI taxonomy): domain Eukaryota; kingdom Metazoa; phylum Chordata; class Mammalia; order Rodentia; family Thryonomyidae; genus Thryonomys; species Thryonomys swinderianus. The sequence goes on from PVIC010024896.1 coordinate 15,114, forward strand.
CAGATTTATTTCTATCAACATCTCCTACATCTTCCTTCTATTCAATACCTTTTAACCACACTGTCTAATCAGATTTTTCAAGCACTTGAAATTTTATAACTATGTGTGTCTTTCGTTTATTTTCTTGTGTTTTCCTCCACTAGACTAGATGCTTGATGAGGCCACACAATGTATTTTCATTCACTACTCTAAAACCTAATGTACAATAAAATGTGTTGCATGTAGTAGATGCTAAGATCTCTGTTCCTAAAATCTGTGATCCTGTTGCTTGCAGAGAGATATGTAGCTTTTCTTTTCTGTTGTTAGTGTTCATCAGGTCCTTTCTTGTCACTTGAATTTTACATTAGAATGAAACTTTAATTTGGTAGCTCAAACTACAGTTTCCTATGAAGACATGTTAAGCTCCATATTAATTTCTTTTGCACTATTTAGTTATTTCTATAGTAATTTTTAAATGACATAATGTGTTCCGATTGAATGAGACTTTGTAGCCTGTCCATCTATAAAATGTGATCCTAGGCTGAGTTTCTCTTGAATTTGTTGTTATACTTGTATAGTTAGACCAAAAATTTCTTCCTTTCAGTAATGTCAGTAATTGATAGATGTCATCTAAAATGTAAGACTCTTACTAAAAATTAGCTTGCTATTACTGTCTTAACCGCCTAGATAAAATAAATTGTTTATTTTGGGTTTCTTGTGCCACAGTGCTGTTTAGTCATTTACTTAGTTGCTAAAATAACAAGAACATCTGCAAAAGGAAGATGTTTAGTTGTCTCTTAGTGCTTAATGCACCTGTTATTTACCTCAGAAGAATTGGGATAAGTCTATTATGTCCTATTGTCTCTCTTCAGTTTGATGTTTAAGAGAATGACTTCTTTTGACCTTTTTCCTTCTCATTTTTACAAGACAGGAACTCTTTGGCTGAAGTTCTGGGAATGTCTCTTTGCCTCTGCCTGCTAAGTAGTTTGTGTAGTTGAACCATTTGATAGATCAGTGTGTTCCATTTAAAATTCTTCAAATTTAAAGCTCTTCAAAGCTGAGTAGTAAATCTTGGTAGAATTCCATACTTGGAAACCACAGCATATAATTTTTTTAAAGGCACCTCATTATTAAGTCAAGAATGTATGGTAAAGCATATTGCTTTAATGCTGTTATAATGCTATTTTAAAGATCATTTTACCAGTGTCATTTCAGTGATCTTTATGATAAGACCTCACTGAAGAAGCTCAGGATCTTGAGAGCTTATTTGTAGTAAAAGGTAAAAAAGATAGAGTTATGGAGTCCCAAACCTTTCTTCATCTACAGCTTCTTTCTTGAATGCTTTAAAGAACTGCAATCCACAGCTGCTCTTAAGCTGTAAGCAACTGAGCCAAGGCTTTTCAACAGTCTGATACAAAATGGTATGGGTTCATCAAGGCAGGAAGACTGAATTAAAATCTTTGCCTGACACTTATTTATTAGTGCTCTTAAGGGCTTTGTGAGGTCTACTTTCCTTATCTATAAAACCAAGAAAAATTAGTGTCTGCCTTATGGAGTTATTGTATTAAATGAGATGATGTATGGTATGTTCTGAGTAAATAAATTAGTTTTCTTTCTTGTATGTTCTTACTCTAATTATTCTCTAGCTGTGGTAGAAATTCTCTGCATCCATCAGTTAGGCTTTATCAGTCTGTTGGGATCTAGCAAGGATCTTAATTTTACCTGTAACCATTCCTCTAATAATGTAGATTTGAAGATGTTTATAATAAATTAATCAGTTCATTTCTTTCTAATTAATTAAATTCTAGAAGAGGATGGCATTTGAGCAATCAGAAAATACTACTTTAAGTTGTAAGGAAATATCTTAAAAGTAATTATATTATCCTATTTTGAAAGCTTAATGATATTAACATTGTCCTATTACTAACCAGAAATTATTTTATTGTTGTTCCCAGGGAAGGAAAAATATGCAAGATGGTTTAAGTGATGGTGAAATTCCAAAATTTGATGGTGCTGGATATGACAAGGATCTGGTGGAAGCACTTGAGAGAGACATTGTATCTAGGAATCCTAGCATTCACTGGTTAGTATTTTAAGTTTTTGTATTAAAGTCAAAGAAAAAAATAGGTTGTAGCTTGTCTTGGTGTGAGTCTTTTCTTGTTACCCATTAATTTTTTGATTATGTCATGAGTATGCAGAATTGACAGGACAGAGTATAAGCAAGGACATTTTATATGTTAATTTGATGCTGACATTAATTGACAAAGGTCATTAATCGAACAATGTGTTGTAATTAATAGCTGCAGTATTTTCAGTGATAATTTTATGCAATTAGAATTAGAATAGTATTCTTAATATAAGTAATTATATAAGTAAAAAATGTAAAAGAATTATTTTTGACCATAAATAAGAAGTGCTTTTGAATAAACTTGTGAAATTTTGTTTCTGCAAAGGGATGACATAGCAGATCTGGACGAAGCTAAGAAGTTGCTAAGGGAAGCTGTTGTCCTTCCTATGTGGATGCCTGACTTTTTCAAAGGAATTAGAAGGCCGTGGAAGGTGAGAATTTAATAGTATGGTGTTGTTATAAGGATGCTGCTTGCGTGTAGATTTTTATGTGTTTGACCTAGTTTGCAAAAGGCAAGGGAAGTTTGAGAGATGGAGATGAAAAAACGCTGAGATTTCATCTCACTCCACAAAGAATGGCTGCTATTGTGAAATCAACCAGCAATAAATGCTGGCAAGGCTGTGGGGAAAAAGGAACCCTTTTCCACTGCTGGTGGGATTGTAGACTTGTACAACCATTGTGGAGATCAGTGTGGAGATTCCTCAGAAAACTAGGATTAGAGGTCCCATTTGACCCTGCTATTCCCCTGCTAGGAATTACCCAAAGCAATTCAAAGAATCATATTGTAAAGTCATATGTACACCCATGTTCATAGCAGCTCAGATTGTGATAGCCTAATCTTAGAAACAACCCAGATGTCTATCAGCTGGAGTCTGGATAAAGAAGATGTGTTTATATATATATATATATATATATATATATATATATATATATATATATATATATATGTATGTATATGTATATGTATATGTATATGTATATGTATATGTATATATAAAATAAACTATTACTCTGCCATAAAGAATGACAAGTTTCATTCATTTATGTGCAAATGGATACACCTTGAGGGCACACTAATAAGAGAAATAATTAGATCCTAGATATGTAAATACCATATTTTTTTTTTGGTATGAGAACCTGTAGATGTAAATGAGTTCTAGAATGTATCATAGATTTTGTAAAATAGGAAATATTCAAAGGGAATGTGGTGGAGAAACGTTATGAGGGGAAAGAATAAAAATTATTCAGAAAGAAAAAAATAGCATGTATATAAGGGGTGGAGGGTTATGGGTAGGTAGGGATAGGGGTAAAAATGAGAAATAACTTCTGTCATATACTGATACAAATTCCCCAATGTTGAGTGTGATTGTGAACTATATATAAAATGTACCAGTAGGGGCCAGAGATTTAGCTCAGTGGTTCAGGCATCTGCCTTGCAAGCGCAAGGTCCTGAGTTTGATTCCCGGTAACCACATACAATGCTGAGGGTGGTGACTCACGCCCACCAGCAATCAATACCACATACCATAGTGGTGGGCGTGGTGGCTCACACCTGTAATCCCAGCACTCGGGAGGCAGAGATTGGAGGACTGCTGAGTTCAAGGCTTGCCCTGGGCTACATAGTGAGCTCAGAGCTGGCCTGAACTACAAAGCAAGACCCTGTCTCAAAAAAAAAAAAAAAAAAAAAAAGTACCAATAAAGAATTCAATTTAAAAAATGGAAAAAAGGGCTGGAGGGTTAGCTCAGTGGTTCCGGTGCCTGCCTCGCAAGCTCAAGGTCCTGAGTTTGATCCCTGATAACCACATACAATGCTGGGTGTGGAGACTCACACCCACCAGCAATCAATACCACATACCACAGTGCCAGGCGTGGTGGCTCACACCTGTAATCTCAGCACTGGGGAGGCAGAGACAAGAGGATTGCTGAGTTTGAGGCTTGCCTGGGCTACATAGTGAGCTCAGGGCCAGCCATAACTACAAGCAAGACCCTGTCAAAAAAAAAAAAGGAAAAAAAAAAGTCAAGGGAAGTTTGTATACAACCAGAATACCTGGATGCCAATTTGTAGTTGAGATGTGTGGCAAGAGAGCTGGGCTTGAAAGTTTGCAACTATCCCCTTTAGTCTGTCATTCCCTTTAGTTGCTGAACTCAATTTTAAAAGTTTTCTAAATGTCTTTTATAAGTAGAAAGTTAATAATTAAGCAGTAATAATGTGCAGTTTTTAAAGTATTTGATCAAGTACATACTTTTAAAAAAGTCATATTTCTCATTCTCATTATTATTATTATTTTTTTGAGACAGTGTCTCACTTTGTAGTTCAGGCTCTCCCCAAGTTCACTATGTAGCCCTGGCAAGTCTCGAACTCAGCAGTCCTCCTGGTTCTGCCTCCCGAGTGCTGGGATGACAGGTGTGAGCCACTACGCCCAGCACTGTGGTATGTGGTACTGATTGCTGGTGGGCATGAGTCAACACACTCAGTATTGTATGTGGTTAATGGGGATCAAACCAGGGACCTTGTGCTTTCTAGGCAGGCATTGGAACCACTGAGCTAAATCTCAGCTCTCTCATTATTATTTTGATCCTCATTTAATCTAAGTCCAGTATAATTATCAGACAAAGTCAGAATATTTATTTCCTTCTAATTTGCCCTCTGCTTTAGAAGTTAAAGCCCACTCAGGAGTAGTTCTCATGAAGTCCAGTGCTTTCACTTTAGCATGTTTAAAATCTGTTCTAAGTTGCCAGGAACATTTTTCTGGGGGAGAGGGGTCTTAGCCAAAAGCAGAATATTCCTCTCCTTTGAGTAATAGCATGATCTTACTATTCTTTTTGACTTAGCTAGAAAAGTTCTTCTCTGCCTACTTCTGCTTCCGGTCCTGTGCTGAAAAGAGAAGAAAACTGTATTTATTTGAATAGTTTGGAACATTCATAGCATTTCAATTGCCTTTTACAACTTGAAGAGTAGTTTTCCCCTTAACATACTTTTTAAAAAATTTTGACACATATAGATGTGTTGTGATCAAAATATACAGTGGGACCGGAGATTTAGCTCAGTGGTTCTGGCGCCTGCCTCGCAAGCGCAATGGTCCTGAGTTCGATCCCCGGTAACCACATACAGTGTTGGGCATGGAGACTCACACCCACCAGCAATCAATACCACATACCACAGTGCCGGGCGTGGTAGCTCACACCTGTCATCCCAGCACTCGGCAGGCAGAGACAGGAGGATTGCTGAGTTCAAGGCTTGCCTGGGCTACATAGTGAGCTCAGAGCCAGCCTGGACTACAAAGCGAGACCCTGTCTCAAAAAAAAAAAAAACAACAAAAAAAAACCCCAGTGAATGTTTAAATTTAAAAAAAAATTACAAGTAGAAGACACATTTCATTAATCTCTCTCAAAATATTCCCTCTTGCTTTGAACATGTTTACCATGGATCACACATGGAAGCTTTTTGAGGCTGTCAGGTCCAAAGGTTTTTGCTTGTTTATTTTCCTTTTCCTGCCCCCCCACCCTTTTGCAGTAGCTGGGATTGAACCCAGAGCCTTGTGCTTGCTAGGTAAGTGCTTTCTCACTAAGCTATAAACCACCCTTTATTAAATTTTTAAAAGTTTGAGACAGGCTCTCACTAAGTTATCCAGGCTAGCCTCAAAGGATCCTTCTACCACAGCCTGCCAAGTAGTTGGGATTATATGCATGCATCCAGACCCAGCTCAGTATACAGACTTTTCATTGGAGTCTCACTGTGTAAACATGATAAGTTGAAATCATTGCCATGGACCTCAAACACCAATCCCCTTTCTCTTTCTAGAAGTTGAGTTGATACCACATAGCCCCAAACCCCACCCAGTTCTTTAATCACATGGTTAGGGTTTCTAGCATATCAACTGTCATCCTGAGTTACAGTAGCATGAACTATACTGGGAACCTGCATGAGTTATCATATTAGCATAAAATTTCAGAGCCCAGTATAAATAACAAAAGACACTCCTGTCTTTCACTAAATCCTAAGACACTAGAGGCTATTTCCTAGATACTGGAGACAAAAGACAGCCAGATTCTTTATTCTACAAGTACAGTAAAATGGTACTGAAAATTGATGAGAAAGGTGCAGGTTTAGAGACAAAGTATGTTTAGGTAAATACTCAGCAGTTAAGTGTGGTGCTTGAGATAGAAAAAGTTTGAGTTTAAATTTAAATTAAAAATGGTAGTTAATGATAGATATCTGGATGAATTTGTTTGAATTTTTTTTTTTTTTTTTTTTTGGAGACAGGGTCTCGCTTTGTAGTTCAGGCTGGCCCTAAGCTCACTACGTAGCCCAGGCAAGCCTGAAATTCAGCAGTCTTTCTACCTCTGCCTCCTAAGTGCTGGGATTACAGGTGTGAGCCACCACATGTGCACTGTAGTATGTGGTACTGATTGCTGGTGGGCATGAGTTACCATCCCCATATTGTTGTATGGATACTGGGGATTGAACCAAGGAATTTGTGCTTGCTAGGCAGGCACCAGAACCACTGAGCTAAATCCCTAGCCATGTTTAGGATTTTTATAAAAGGAAATGAGCAAAAGAGTTGAGTTGGTTTGGAAGAATAAAGGGTAGGGGAGGAGGAAATCTGAAAGACATAGAAATATGGCTGGAACAGAAGTGTTGGGAAAAGAACAACATTACAGAGGCCAATGTAAGGAGCAAAAAAAATAGGAAAAAGAGGATGACCCCCATATGTCAGAAATGTCAGAGTGAGGGATGTTAGATTGGAACAGGCCCAATGGATTAATAAATTAGGTAATTTTAGTGAAATGGTAGGGACTAAAGTCATACTGTACCCTATGAAGAAGAAGTAGTGAGCATAAGTTACTTCTTCATTGTCTAGACAAAGTTAAAATCTCCCTACAAATCCAAAAGAAATTTTTATGAAACTAGTGTTTCAGCTAGATGTGGCAATGCATGGCTCTAATCCCAGTATGAAGGGAGGCTGAGGCAGAAGGATGTGAATTTGAGCCTAACCTGAGCAATTTAGCAACTTAGGAAGACCCTACCTTAAAATTTAAAATTAAAATAAAAAATAAAATGAGCAGGAGATACAGCTCATTGTAGAGGCCCTGATTTCAGTACTCAGTACTACTACCCCACAAACACACACAAATCAAAACAAAATTCTAGGGTTTCAGTTCTGAGTCATCTCTGATTGCTTACTGTATCAAAATTCTGTGACTAGAAAGGGGTTTGAACATTTTTTTTAAATTGAATTCTTTATTTGTACATTTTATATATAGCTCACAATCACACTCAACATTGGGGAATTTGTACCAGTATATGACAGAAGTTATTTCTCATTTTTACTCATATCCCTACCCACCCTATAATCCCCCCACCCCTATATACATGTGCTTTCTTTTTCTTTTCGAATCATATTTATTCCTTCCTCTATTACTTTCCCCTACTACATTCCCTTTGAATATTCCCTATTTCACAAAAATCTATCATACATTCTAGAGCTCTGTGACTACAGGTTCTCATACCAGAGAAAAGATACGCTATTTACATATCTGTGACCTATTTATTTCACTTATTAGTGTGTCTTAAAGGTGTGTCCATTTGCACATAAATGACTCAAACTTGTCTTTATGGCAGAATAATACTCCATTTTATTAAAAAAAATATTATTTATCCAGTCTCCATTTGATGGGCATCTGGGTTGTTTCTAAGATTGGGCTATCACAAACTAAGCTCCTAGAACATGGGTGCACATATGTCTTTATGATATGATTCTCTTAATTCCTTCAAGTATATTCCTAGCAGGGGAATAGCAGGGTCAAATGGGATCTCTAATCCGAGTTTTCTGAGCAACCTCCACACTGATCTCCACAACTGAACATTTTTGAATTTGTATTTTATGGGACTTCAGTGTATACACAGTTTTCAAAATTTCAACCTTCAGATGTTTCTAAAACTAAATTAGTAACTAGACCAGAATTCTTCTTAAAGAATCACCATTTGAAAGAACTTAATATTTACTATGTATCTAAAATCTCATTAGAAGTCTGAGAAGAAAATAATATTTGAAAATCCGTTAGTTGTCAAGACTTAGAGGATTGGTTTCCTTGGGCCATTTTTACACCTCACTAATTTGTTTTTATACACTACTTTGTTTTCAAAAATAAATTTAGTGCCGGGCGTGGTGGCTCACACCTGTAATCCCAGCACTCAGGAGGCAGAGACAGGAGGATTGCTGAGTTCGAGGTTTGCCTGAGCTACAATAGTGAGCTCAGGGCCAGCCTGAACTACAAAGCGAGACCCTGTCTCAAAAAAAAAAAAAAAAAAAGTTTAGTTTTCAGTCTGTATTCAGGAACTTTTTCTTTTTTTCAGGTTTTTTTTTTGGGGGGGGAGGTTACAGGACACAAAGTGGAGGTTTTTAAATTTTTTTATTGGTACATTTTATTGGTACATTATATATACACATCGTAATTACACTCCACATTAAGAATTTGTACCAGTTTATGACACAACTTAATTCTCATTTTTCCCCCTCCCCTATCTACCCTACCTGCCCCCAACCCCTATATACACAAGCATTGTTTCCTTTTTCTTTTTTAACATTAATGTTTTTTAAGTTTTTTTTTTTCTTTTTTTTTGAGAGAGTCTCATTTTGTAGTTCAGGTTGGCTCTGAACTTACTGTGTAGCTCAGGCTAGGCTCAAACTCACAGAAATCCTCCTGCTTCTGCCTTCTAAGTGCTGGGATTTCAGGTGTGAGCTACCATGCCCAGCCTCGGACTTTTTTCCTCAGTAACACCGTTTAATGAACATACTGTGGAGCACATTAAACTGATTCAATTGTAGCTAATTTGTTTGAACTATCTTTAAATTTGACTGTGAGCTGAACTCCTAAGTGCTCTTTATTTTCTACTAAAAGTTGTATATGTGAATTGTATAAGATAGACTTTGTCTCTTGCAGAAGGAAAAGGATATATGACTCTGCATATATTAGGAAATATCTTATTTTCATTATGTTTAAACAGAATAGTCACTCTTAAGTGGTGCACAAGACTGTATAGAATTTTCTTCTACTAGGATTAGGAAAGGTTCTCTCTAAATGTATCAGAAGGCTTTTAATAGGAAAATCTTTTGTACTTCAGCATTAACAGTTGATGGTTTATAAAAAAATTTAATCTGATCAATTATTTTAAATTCATCTCTTGAAATTTCAGGGTGTGCTGATGGTTGGACCCCCAGGAACTGGTAAGACTATGCTAGCTAAAGCTGTTGCCACTGAATGTGGTACAACATTCTTCAATGTTTCATCTTCCACTCTGACATCTAAATATAGAGGTGAATCTGAGAAGTTAGTCCGTCTATTGTTTGAAATGGTGAGTGATTGTGCATTCAGATCTCCTGTTTTTGCAGGCATCTGATGCTGCACCCTTAATCTAGTCTGTCCATTTGTAAAAAGGGCAGTATGGTTATATTTTAAAAGTTTGGAAACATTAATAAGAAATGGGTGATGGGTTTGGGGGATAGTGGGTATGTCTTCAGTGTATCTTCCGTTAGTACCCTGACCAGTGGAAATGGAGAAAACCTTGGCTGTATGTGGGTTGATTGGTGTTTCTTCATGTCTTGTAAGCTAGAGGAACAGAAAAACATTTTAATATTTGTAAAAATCAGTGAGAAATTGTCATTAAAGTTTATTCCTTTTTCCTAAGGGATTTGCAATAATTATTTTATAATACATGCTTGAGGGTAGAGTTGGATTTATCCTTTAAAGAAGTTTTCAGTTTGGAAATTTCCAAACACAAAAGTGAGAATAATAGTACAGTGAATCTCCATGCACCTATCATACAACTTCACCAATGGAAATTTATTTTTTCTATGTGACTATTTAATTTATCCTTTTTAATAAATACATGGTAGTGGCATTAAAGCAGTGTGAAATTTCAATTTTCGTTTGCCACTTTTGTTTTTATTTTTTCCCTTTATTGAGTTTATTGGTAATTGGTTACACACTATCATCACATTCATCTTTGAGAATTTGTACCTGTACATGATGTATCTTGGTTCTTATTTTTTCTCATTCCCCTTCTCTACCAACAGTCCTCCAAACTTTCTATATACATAAGCTTTGTTTCTAGCTTTTCTTTATTACCATCAAATTTTTTCATTCTCTTTTTATTTATTTATTTATTTTTGGTACTATGGATCGAACTCAGGACCTTGTGCTTGCCAGGCAAGCACAGCATCGCTGAGCTATCTCCTCAACCCACTTTCCCTTCTTTGCTTCCCCCCATTCCTCTCTCTTTCTTCCTTCCTTTCTTTCTTCCTTTCCTTCCCTTCCCTTCCCTTCCCTTCCCTTCTCCTTTGCCTTCTCCTTCTCCTTCCTTCCTTCCTTCCTTCCTTCCTTCCTTCCTTCCTTCCTTCCTTCCTTCCTTCCTTCCTTCCTTCCTTCCTTCCTTCCTTTCTCTTTCT
>PVIC010024897.1:0-25670 GCA_004025085.1 Thryonomys swinderianus
TAACAAAACACATTTATACATTCACAGTTGAACTCTTCTTAGAAAAATAACCCAATGATGTAGGGAGATTAAATGAAATTCGTCACAAATCTTTCCTTTTCAGTATGAAGTTGAATCTCCTTCGGGTGGAAAAGAAGAGAATTAACATGGAAAACTTCCTTCCTTGGCTAATTTCAGGTCGGTAACATGGCAGCTTTAAGTTCTCATAATTTATTTCTGAATAATTTTATGTATCGCGAAGGTGCGGTTTGTATTCACAGTGCGCAGCTGCCCGCGCCCCCGGACGCGTTTCCTTTGCAAACTCGGAATCCCGCGCGCCGTGAACAGCGCCCCGTTTCCGCGGCCCGTGAGCGGGAGACAGTGGGGTCACCCAGGCCTGGGGGACCGAGAAGCCCGGACCGCGGGGAGACGCTGCTTCAGGCCGGGGCCCATTAGAACCAGGAGAGAGCGGGACGGAACGCGGGGCTTGAAGGGTGTGGGCAGGTTGGACCCGGGGGTGGTGTCGGTGGAGAGGTGCGGCCAGGGTGGACCCCGAGGTCCTAGGAGGCTTTTCTGGGGGTGTGGGGAGGCGGGTATTGAGGCCTGAACCCAGCGCTGTCAAGACTACAAATAAAATCCTGGTTGCCTAAGATATAATATCAGGAATCAACAAATGGTACCACATCAAAATATAAAGCTTCTGCATAGCGAAGGAAAACACCAACAGAGTGGATAAACAACCTACATAACGGAAAAAGTTTTGCCAGCTACTCCCTGGAAATAGGACAAAAATCTCAAATATATAATGAACTCAAAAGTCAGACTCCTCAGATTGAAAGATTTATTTAAAAAACGAGCATCAGAAATGAATAGACATTTTCAGATGAAGTACAGATGGCTAATAAATACATGAAAAGGTGTTCAACATTGCTGGCCATTCAAGAAATGAAAGTTAAAACTACACCAATATCTTACCTCACTCCAGAAAGAAGAGCTGTCACCACTAAATCAACCAAGAACAAACGCTGGCAAAGCTGTGGGGAGAAAGGCGCGCCTCTCCCTCGTTCACGGCTCACTCACAGATAGCAGCACCACGGAAGCCAGGGTGGAGATTCCTCAAGAGCCTAAAAGCGGACATTCCATTTGACTTCTATCTTTTCACTCTGTTTCCCAAAGATGTAAGACACATGGGTGCATGCCCACCCATGTTTATAGTGGCAGAAGTCACAATGGCTAAATCTGGGAAACCGCCTAGATATCTATCAACAGAAGAATGGATAAAGAAAATGTGTTTATACACAAGTAAGTCCTCTGGTGTAAGGAAGGAAACACTTGAGTCATCTGTCGGAAAATGATGCACCTTGAGAACACAGTGTTAAACACAACTTTAATATTGCATGGTGTCGGGCCGGAGGGTTAGCTCAGTGGTTCCGGCGCCTGCCTCCCAAGCGCAAGGTCCTGAGTTCCATCCCCGGTGACCACATACAATGCTGGGCGTGGAGACTCACGCCCACCAGCAATCAGTACCACATACCACAGTGCCGGGCGTGGTGGCTCACGCCTGTCATCCCAGCACTCGGAGGCAGAGACAGGAGGATTGCTGAGTTCGCGGCGGCTTGCCTGGGCACCATAGTGAGCTCAGGGCCAGCCTGAACTATAAGGCGAGACCCTGTCTCAAAAAGCAAAAAAAAAAAAAAAAAAAAAAAAAAAAAAAAAAAAAAAAAAAATATATATATATATATATATATATATATTGCATGGTGTCTCTTACACAAAAATATATAGCTGAAGTGCGAAACAAGACAGAGGAAAGAAAGAAGTTATTGTAATCCAGAATAGACAATGTACCTATCTTGATTTAGTATCATTGTCTTATGTAGTTTCCCTTTTTTCCTAGCCTATTAGTCTAGTTATTAACCAGAATATATAATTAACTTCCTAAAATAAATAAATGAATGTGATGTTGGTAAAATAAAAGATCAGTGCAGGGAATGTGGAAAAAAAGCATTGAGATGTATTATATATGTGCACCAATTCCATACCTTGAATGCAATTATTATGTACTGGGAACACATACTAATGACAGTTTATAAAGTCTTGTCTATTTAATCTATGAATGTGCTGGGCGTGGTGGCTCACGCCTGTCATCCCAGCACTCGGGAGGCAGAGGCAGGAGGATTGCTGAGTTCGAGGCTGGCCTGGGCTACATAGTGAGCTCAGAGCCCGCCTGAACTACAAAGCGAGACCCTGTCTCAAAAAAAAAATTAATCTATGAATGCTCATAACAGGTATGTTTGTTTCTCCAGTTCTGATGATACTTCTGTCAATTTTTTCTGTTTGTTCTGTATTTCTATCAATTTTGTTGATATTTTTGTAACTCTAGTAATTTAAATACAAAATTACACTTTTTCATATTGTGAAAAATTATTTGTCCTTTACTCTCTTCGTGGTATTGTCTGAAAATCTGATGTGTGGTTATCATTTTAGTTATAAATCTACATAAAGTTTCTCCATTGTGTCTAAGTATTTCTGCCTATTTTTATCTTTCTTCTGAAAAGTAGTTACATATCTAGATATTGATAATCATATTTCTCCTTTTCTAAGCCTTTAATTTTATTTTATATCTATTTTATCTTCTTCTGTTCCTTGCTAAGGTGATATTCCTAATTACTAATGCATTGATCAACTTGGTACATGCTGTTTATTTCCTGTGCTCTGAACGTTTTCTTGGTCGGTGAATCCTCTTGAAGAGGCTTTGTCAGTGCTGGCCTGCTAACCGCTTCCCCTAACTGTCAGCATGAAGTTAAAGGCATTTCGAAGTGAACTTATGAACACGCCTTCTGCACTAGTTTTAGAGCAAAACTAGTAAACGCGTGAGTGTGGCTTTATTGTAATGTCCTTGAGAGGAGGGTGAGGGTTTGCAAAGGGAGGCGTGCCTGTGGCCTTCAACACACAGAACTCCCCACCTCTGGGAAAGTCAGAAGTTTACAAGGTCCAAGTGAAACAAAAATCAGAGGCTGCAGAGTTGCCTGGAGTCGTATGGGATTTTGCAGGAAATTTTTCTCAGTCTGTTTTCAAGCAGGTATTATTTTATTTTTCCAACCATGAAGGAGAAGGTCCCAGCTGTCGCTGCAAACATGCATTTCGCCTGGGTCTGGTTCCGCTGCTGGGACGGTGCCTGGATGTGCCGGGAGGAAACATTTGTGTATTTGTTTATCTTCTAGAAATTGATTCCAAAAACGGGATTCTGACTAATAGACAAAACAAACCCCGGGGAGGAGCCTGGGAACTCAAAGGAGCGCTGGCCTGTCCTGGAGGGGGGGGCCTGTTCCCGGCCCCGCCCCCGCGGCCCCGCCCCCCGCGGCCCCGGCTCCGGCGCGCACCGCCTCCTCCCGCCAACGTCCCTCCCGCCAACGTCCCACCCGCTGCGCGGCGGTGGCGGCGGCTCCGGGCCGGGGAGCCATGTTCGTCCTCCTAGCGCTTCTCTGGGGACTCGGGGGGCTGCGCGCCGGGCACAGTAGGTCCAGCCCCCGCCCCTCGCCCGGCCGCGCCTCCGAGGGTCGGGCTCTCCCGGCGCCCCGCCGCCCGTCGCTGCTCCCACTCGGGCCCCTGCCCCGCAGCCCCAGGCCCAGGGGGAGCCCGGGCGCCGGCTCTGCCTTCTCGGCCGGCCGAGTTCGAGGGCCGGAAGGCCTCCCGCCGCTGGGCCCGGGAAGCTCCCCGCCCGCGGTAACTGCCCCGCAGCCAGCGCCCTGCGGACCAGGCACTTCGGCCGGGCTCGCCCTCCCGCCCTGCGCCCCTGACGCGGGTCTCGCTCTCCGGCGCACGCGCGTGTCCGCACCCTGGCGTCTCCCGCAGCCCCGTGACTTGGCACCTGATGTTAGCTTTGTGGAGCGTGTGAACCGCTGATTTGGTGTGCGCGTGCGCGTGTGACAGCGGAAGAGGGAATAAACTGATTGACAGGTGTTCAGGAATTCGTCGATATGAAGGGTAAAAAGAGTGGAAAGGAAAGATGTATAAATTATTTAGAAATGGCTGTTAAGCTAGAGAAACAAATGCATACGTGGACCATACTTACTAAAATAATATCACTTATTTCTACTTTCAGGTCCACATAAAATCGTTGTACAGACCACAGTTCCCGAAATGATCTCATCACCAGACACAAGAGATCCAGAGCATAACGTAATTGTGGAGTCGTATTTTTATACCCTCCGTTCTGTAAAGTTACTTCCTCATTGATGAGAGGAAAAGTCACCGGCCAGGAGTCCAGGGAGGAAAGGGTTATTTTAGGACGCAGGGTGTAGAGGTTTCCCTCCAAGGGGGACAGTCACGGAGGGCAGCAGGCGCAGGAGCCTCCCTTTCCTCTGTGTTCCTGCCAGGCTACAGGCCCTTTGGTTGGAGCCCCGCGTGCCCAGGGTGGGGCGCCCCGCCTCCCACACCCAGAGCTGTGCTACACCTGCCAGGTGGCCAATCCGGGGATCACCTGTAGCCAGGCTCATTCACCTCCCAGAAGTTCCACCAAGATCAGCGAAGGAGCTTTGGGGGACATCACGATAGAGGCCACAGAGCCAGGCGCCCAGCGGCGCAAGATTTAAGGGCGTGACAGGGACTAGGACGCTCTCAGGCGGGTTTAGGGAGCGCAAGGGCTGCCGCTGCCTTCGGTGGTCGCCTTCTCCCAGACTGAGCGTGGGCGGAGCGGCAGGCAGAGGCCCCGCCTAGTTAACAACTCAGCTCACAACTCTCGAGTTTCAAACACCCGCAGAGGAGGGGAAACTGATACAGTTGTTTACATATTATTACTAATTTTGTCAATTTATTAGAGTCTCAATTAAAGCAGATACATAATTTAGTATATTTTGTTCACAAGCCTTATTGGATTTCTGGGATACTTCTGTTCCAGGTTGCCTATCTCATTACAATAAAAGGAAAACCACATATTCTACATCTTAAAAAACAGTAAGTATTTTAAAAATCAGTACTTTGCCTTTAACAGTTTCAATTTTTTGATTACCAAAAATTGTTGATTAGCATTCATTTTGATTTAAATGCATTGATAGCTATTATATAGTGGTTATTAGGGAAAGTCTTAGGCATAAAAAAACAATAAAACATAAACTTTGGGCTGGAGATTTAATTTAGTGGTTCTGGCACCTGCCTTGCAAGCGCAGGGTCCTGACTTCGATCCTGGTAATCACATACAATGCTGGGTGTGGTGACTCACGCCCACCAGCCATCAATACCGCATATCACAGTGCTGGGTGTGGTGGCTCACGCCTGTCATCCCAGCACTCAGGAGGCAGAGGCAGGAGGATTGCTGAGTTCGAGGCTTGCCTGGGCTATATAGCAAGCTCAGGACCAGCCTGAACTACAAAGCGAGACCCTGTCTCAAAAAAACAAAACAAAACAAAACAAAAAAACATAAACTTTGAAAGGAGGAGCAAATATTGAGATCCATTAATAAAGAAGTGGAATTTTATTATAATATGGAGTAGGTAAGTGGTATTCTTTGGAGGTTTGAAAAGGCTTTTGAAAAGTCAAAAGAGGTATTTGTGTTTTGGGGGACAGTATATAGTTAGCTATATAAAGAAAATGTAGGGTAGGAAGCCATATTATTTAGAGAGAGAATCATTTGCAAAACAAGGAGATATGAGACACAGTGACTCTTTGGACATACAAAAATTAATTGTGAATCACTAAGTGATATATTGTTTTGAAGGACAGAGGTGAAAAATTCTGGAAAAGTAGGTGGGAACCAGATTGAATAAAATGTAAAACGACACTGGAAAGATATTGGAAGCCTCGGTTGGATTGAATCATGTACTTACCATGCCAGGTGGGGTCTCCCGGGCTTCTGTTCAGGGGTCACGGTGAGTAAGTACTTGACTGGCATAGTTTAGGTGAGTAATGCTGGGGGCTCATCCTTGTAGCAAGGGGAAGAAAAGCGCCACGGGCCTCAAAGTGGATTTGATAGAATGATCGGGAAACAGGGAGGAACCGCAGGTAATTTGGTTGTTGCTCAAGCAAAAGGATACGCTTAGGGTACAATTAAATGAGACTTGTGAGCGGGAGAAACATTTGTGTGAGTAAAACTGGAGCACGTAGTGTAGACGACTCTGGATGAAAATCACTTTAGAGTTGATGGGAAAGCTTGCCGCGGTTCTGTGGGGTTATTTAGGATAGTAAGGATTTGAATGTGACTTTTAAAGTAGTGTTAACCTAGAAAGCTTTTAGGGAGTTTCTAAATGTAGGAGGGAGCATGTAAGTTTTTAGTTGATGGCATAGGCTAGGCTCTGTAGCACAGGTGCAAAAGTTGGCTTTAAGCAGAAGGAATCACCTGGGGGAGAGGCGAGTGTGTGGACCCCTGAGGGGCATGGCGTCCAGGCTTTCAATAGTTACTGAAGGGCGTGAAAGGAAACCTTGACCAGGGTTACTTGTGGAAGTCAGGACTCAGCCAAGTTTAGTCGCTATGAATTTGTAGTGAGACCAAGCAGATCTTTTTTTTTTTTTTTTGAGACAGGGTCTCGCTCTGTAGTTCAGGCTGGCCCAGAGCTCACTATAGTGCCCAGGCAAGCCTCAAACTCAGCAATCCTCCTGCCTCTGCCTCCCGAGTGCTGGGATGACAGGCGTGAGCCACGTCCGGCATTGTGGTATGCGGTGTTGATTGTTGGTGGGCGTGTCTCCACGCCCAGCATTATATGTGGTCACCGGGGCTCAAACTCAGGACCTTGCGCTTGCGAAGCAGGCGCCAGAACTACTGAGCTAACCCTCCGGCCCCAAGCAGATCTTTTAAAGCTGAGTCCTAACCCCGCACTTTAATTTTGAGATTCAGGTATAACATGTGAAATCAGTGAAAGCTGAAGAGAAACACTTGAAGGCTCCATGCTAGAAATAAGTGCTTTGACTTGTTCACTGACCTGCGTTTTAGTCTGACCTATCCCTGCAGTAAAATCGGCCCCTTCTCTACGTAGTTTGTGTGATTTTTGAATAACAAGCTTTTGAATAACAGGTTGCTTCAGGGAGTTGGCCCTGCTTCGGAATCCTTAGTACACAGACAGTGTGTACACGAGGAGTAACTTTTTCTTTCTCATTTGAGCATGTTTGTATGATTCTTTCCTAGATCATTTTTATCTTCGGCATCTGCTGTTTATTCTTATGACAAAAATGGCACCCAGCACTCTCAGCCTTTGTTACCTCAGGTAAGTTTCAGGTTTTCTTCTTGCAGATTTGTTATTGTGTATTTAATACTATACTATTATTTATTTCTGCCCGCCACAAATTCATCTGTTAATTGATAACCATATTAAAATACTGAGATAGGTAAAGAAATGACATATCTGGGGGGTGTGATTCAAAAATAATTCACCCATGTGCTTATCTTTGTATGTTCCCTTTTGCAGGTGGATTGCAGTTACAGTGGCTTCATCGCGGGTTTTCCACATTCTCTTGTGGCACTGACAACTTGTTCAGGACTCAGGTTGTAGACTAAAGACAATGCCATTTGCCTACATGATCTTCTGTGGTCCACGAGTTAATCCTCCACTTACCCTTCCTGATCCTATAACCACCTTTCCACTTCAGCTCCATGGGATTCAATCAGAACTTGTGCTAAGTTAGAACTGGTCCCCCCGGCAGCCTGTTCCAGTATTGAGTGGAGGTGATGTACACTGACCTCTCTGTGCTTCTTTGCTTCTCCAAAATTCTGTTTTTGCCCTAGTCTCAACTTCCTAGAATTCTTTCCAGCTCTAGATGCCCTGAACCTCTAGGCATTTTGGCTCTGTCATGTTTAGGCATGCAGTACTTCTGTTAGTCTACAGAAACAAAAGATTCAGGACAATAGGCATCGGAGGAGAGTTAGGGTTCCAGATACTCATGGAGTAAAAATCCATCACTTTATTTTACACGTTCCTTGAATAACAAATAGATGGTCCCCAAAACAAGAGTATGCCTACAGAGCCTATTTCATAAAGGGGTCTTTACTGGTAGAAGAACATAAACCTATGCCATTACCATGCCTTCAAGATAATTTTTAAAAAGGATTCTACTAGAAGCAACATGTATTTGTGGTATAGTGGTCTGTTTCTGGCATAAGACATCCAAGGACAAAGCAATAAAGTTGAAAAATGAAAATGACTTTAAATCTTTTTTTTTTTTTTTTTTAGCTTTTTGAGACAGGGTGTTGTTTTGTAGTTGAGGCTGGCCCTGTGCTCACTAACTATGTAGCCCAGGCAAGCTTCAAACTCAGCAATCCTCCTGCCTCTGCCTCCCAAGTGCTGGGATGACAGGCGGGAGTCGGCTCCTGGGACCAGCCTTGGGCAGGGCCAGTGCTGAGCAGCTCGCCACATCTTAAACAGCGCGTACACGCTGACTTCTCGCGAGACCATGCTGCGAGACTCAGGCCTGAAATCTGCATCTGCACAGCAAGTGTGGGGCTTGTGCTTGGAGTTACGCAGAGGCCAAGAGTCAGCAATAACAGGAAGATGACCGAGGAAGAAATAATTCCTTAAGGGTCCTAAACATTAGCAAGAAATACACTTGCAACAAGCAGTTTACAGTCATTAACCCAAAAGTTAAACTGGGAGCACTCAACAACAGCAAAAAAAAAAAAAAAAAAGTCAAAATTTGAAAAACCCCAAATAAGACTGAGACCTAGAAATCCCGGTTTCCAAAAGGAAAAATAGGAACTAAAGGAACAGACCACCCTGAAGCACAATCACCTGGACCCCTGAACTGGCCACAAAAGAGGATCTGGAAAAAACGTAATTGGAATTAATCTCTCAGATAACAGCACAGATGACAGTCAGGGTGAATGACAGATTAAAAAAAAAAGAGGACTTCAGGAATATGATGGAAGCCCAGCAGAGAAAACAAATGGAATCCAATAAATGGATTCAAATGGAAATTCAAGAGATTAAAAACTCTATTGAAAGCTTATGTAGTAAGGCTAGTGAATCTGAAGGCAGAATTTCAGACATAGAAGACAGGATTGCAGCTAGTGACCAGAAAAGAAAATATTTCTTAAGAATAAAGGGACCTTGCACCGGAGGGTTAGCTCAGTGGTTCCTGCGCCTGCCTCGCAAGCGCAAGGTCCTGAGTTTGATCCCGGTAACCACATACAATGCTGGGCTTGGTGACTCACACCCACCAGCCATCAATACCACATACCACAGTGCTGGGCCTGGTGGCTCACACCTGTCATCCCAGCACTCAGGAGGCAGAGGCAGAAGGATTGCTGAGTTCCAGGCTTGCCTGGGCTACATAGTGAGCTCAGAGCCAGCCTGAACTACAAAGCGAGATCCTGTCTCAAAAAAAAAAAAAAAAAAAAAGAATAAAGGGACCTTGGAAAAGCAATCTAGCAGTTGCTGGATGTTTTGAATAAGAACAATTTAAGACTGGTCGGAGTTAAGGAAGGATAGGAGAAAGTGCAAATGCGATTTAAAAAAAAAAAAAAACAACTGTCACAGATGTAACAGCAGAAAACTCCCCAAGCAAGAGAACAGGATTTGACATGCAGATAAGTGAGGCGTACGGGACTCCAGCTAACTGCGTGGAGATTCCCCAAAAAGCTAGGATTGGAGGTCCCGTCTGACCTGCTGTTTCCCTGCTAGGTATAGACGTGAAAGAATTAAGAGAATCATGTCACCGTGACATATGTGCACCCATGTTCATAGCAGCTCAGTTTGTAATAGCAAAATGTTGGAAACAGCCCAAGTACCCATCAATGAGGGACTGGATAAGGAAGTTTTTTGTTTCTTTTTTTAAATAAAGTGGAGTATTAGCCATAAAGAGTGATAAATTTGAGTAATTTATACTCAAATGGATGTATGTTGAGGACATACTCATAAGTGAAATAAATAAGACACAGATGTGTAAATACCATATCTTTTATCTAGTATGAGAAACTAAAGGTGTAAGTAAGATCCAGAATATATGATAGACATTGTGAAATGGGAAGAAAGTGTTCAAAGAGAAAAGGGATTTGGAGGTAAAGAAGTGAGAGAAAAAAACTGATAGTAAAACAAAAAATGGAAACAAAGCTTATGGATATAGTGGGTTTGGGGTGGTAGGCTGGGCGGGGGGAAAGGAAAAATGAGAATCCATATGTGTCATGTACAGGTACAACTTTTTAATGTTGAATGTGATCATAATGTATATAATGTAAAGTGTACCAATAAACTAAAAAATAAATTACAGTTTCAGATAATTCAACCTCTCTTTAATTTACATTCAGGGGAATAATACAGTTTGAAAACATCTCATATGGAATTGAACCGCTGGAGGCAGTATCAGGGTTTATGCACATGATCTATGAAGAAAAAAATGATGTGACTCCTGTCCCGCTTTTTGGAGAAGATGATGTTTATTCTAAGACTAATGATGCAGGAAGTCAAGGGAGAAGCAGTCTCTACGTAAGTGTTCACTCTTATTTCACATAATTTTTAAAATGAAAAGTGTTTCTGCATGCATGTCTGGTTGCTGACCTGGTAATCTTAATGTTACTTTTTTTTTGGTGCCTGACTTTAAATGGCTAGAAAAGGAACTGATGTTCATTGTTATGCTGGCCATTAGGTACAAGTTTACAAAATCTTAGTTAATTACTTTTAGAGCTATACGTAAGACTACATATTCTAAAACATTTTCACAGGGGTATTTTTAGGCAATGAATATGATATATACCTCTCCCTCGATTATGGAGATAATTTAAGTCAAAATACTACATGTTTGTTTCATGAAAGTTGAAAAATGTGTACTTTGTATGGATTAGATAAGGTAAGTATAATATGAAGTTTTGATGTTTTTCTCCACAAATACCTGTAAGCTATCATAAAAACATATCTCTTTCCTGTGAACTGCCCCTGATTGTAAACTTTATTATTGTTTTTCTAAACTATATTTTTTGCTAAAGTTAGTTTCCTTATAATTAGAAACAGTAAATCTGCAATAGTAATGAAAATACTCATAGGATTTTTATTCATACTATTCATAAATGACATAGACATGTACAAATATTAATGATTAAGTTATTAATCATACTAATATAGAGATGATTGGTATATAGATTATCACAGATAAGAAAAAGAATGCTTTATGTTATTAAGCCTAAAATTTTATTATAAATGTCACTGACTTCCTTTATAGCTTGAAAAGTCTAATTGAAAGTTCTTGCTAATCACAGCATTTTTTGAACTAGAATCCTCAGTTTGGAGCCTACATTTTATATCTGAAAACAGTCCTATTATAGACTCAGTAAGAATGTACTTTCAGTTTATCTCTGAATATAATTTCAGTAGAAGGTAGATTTTGTTAAAGTCTTAGGATGCATTTTGTGTGTTTTTCAGAAAACTGAATTTAGCAGGTTATTCCCTCGATATATTGAAATGGATATCTTTGTGGATAAAAATCTGGTATGTCTTGTTTATTTCATATTACTTTAAGTTTGTTTATTATTGGTCTTGATTCTAATGATGCAATGGAAATCAACCATTTTTATTTTGTCTTTCCAAACAATACATTATAAAAATTATGAATACAAGAAATTTATTGATTCCTTTATGGATCAGATCTGTAATTATTTTCTAAAATGAAGCATCTTCATTTCCTAAATTTGACCAATTTCCTTATGTCAAAGAGGCCGCGTCCTCAGCAAAAGGGCAGATTACAGCTTTCTCTAACCTTCAAACCCTACTTAAAATAATACTGGACTATCTCATCACGAAGACAGATACACTACTATTTCCAAGGAGAGGCAGAAAACAAATCATTCTTTTATTCTTCGTTCTAAATTGATGAAGGAAAAAGAAAAACCATCAAAATGGTCATATCTGTAATTATGACTATACTTCAATTCTCTTATAGATGTAGGCTTTGAGTATATATTAGCAAATGTGGTTAGAATTCTAACCTATGAGGCTACATTTGGCTCAAGTTGTTTGATGGAAGCAAATAGGATTTCTCTGGAAGGGCGACACGCCAAGCATGATACTTCGTGTTTATCACAGATTAATATGAACCATATATCACCCTACAGTCTGTAAGGAAGTAAATCACCACAGATAGTGGTTAGCAAAAGAAAAATGGTTTTAGATCCAGAAAACATTTAAAAGAGTTATAAAATAAAAATATTTTATTTTCCATTAGTGGAACCTGCTCCTTCCAGAAAAAGGGAATATGAGTCAGAGAAGCCGAGCTAAGTGCTCACAGTGCTAGAAAAATTGAAGTTTTTCTTCAATTGAAATGGATGGTTCACCGAAGCATTGGGTGTATTCTGGTACAGACAAACTGGCCTACTCGAAGGAAATGTACATCTCATTATGTAGTTTTGTAAAATTGACAAAATAATTAGGAGAAAGCAAGCAAAAGTTTACGCACAATCCTGAAAAAAGTAATGAACAGGAAGAGATACATTATATATTTAGCACGTGTCTCCTAACTGTGAGATAAATTGAAAAGCTAGGTTTGAGATGAGAGGGTCAAAACTAGTTATGTCAGTAACGGCATGAGATGGAGAGGGAAGAAGTGCTGCAGTTACAAGCCGAAGAAGAAAATGAAAAGCAGAGACAAATGTCATACAGCGTGCACAGGTACGTGCTGCTTACAGTGGACAAGCCACAACGTACTCCGTGAGTAGCGAACGCGAAAGGGCAGAGAAGCACAGCACGAAAACGCACACTTGAAGAGCGGACGGAGGCGGGTACCTTCAGCCGGAGTCGGCGGTCAGCTCGTTGTGAGCTAAGCTCCGTATCCCTGCAAAGCAAACCGCTCCGAAACTGAGTGATTAAAATAAGAGCAAATTATGTATTTGTTTGGAGCTGAGACCTCTTTACACTTAGCAGTCTTGTACCCTTTTAGTCTAATTAGTTGTCTTTTGTTGATAAAGTTATATTAAAAATTCTATGAGTTTTTTTTTCCTGTATGAAATTACTTTTTAACCGGTTTTCTTCCTAAGTTTATTTTAAACTGAGATTTCAAAGGCACAGGCGTACGTGTGAAGAGGTAGGCACTGGACACTTCATGTACATGAACTCTGAGTTGCCGTGAGGTCACCGCTGACGGGGATGAGGATTGTGCGTGGCTGTCTTGCAATTCAAGGAGAATTTCCTGGAGAAAACCCCAGCGACCCTTCAAAAATGACCCATTAGTACGAAATTGTCCAAAATTCCTGTCTGATTTTTTTCTTACTTTTTCATTTTTTCTCTTCCAACTGTCTTTTCAAAAAGACTGTATATGAGCTAACTTTTGCTTCTGTTTAATTTACTCTGTTGTTGATGTTTTCTATCATGTTCTTAATTTTAATGTACTTTTTCAACTCACGCTTGATCTTCAAAAAATTCTCTGTTAAATTTCTCTGTTAGAGCCTTGAATAATTTCTCTGTTCTCTTGAAGCTCTCTGAATTTTTAACTCTGCATTTGAGAGTTTCCCATTCTTGCTGGTCAGTTTCTACTTCCTTCTTTTGAATATAAGGTGAGATCGTGGTTCTCTGAACTCTCAGTGTTTGCTGGTGGACAAGGTGCCCCTTCCCCCACCCAGAATAAACAAAATTTTTAAAAGGGCTGAGGATGCATTTCATTTTGAAAGTGTTCAGTTCATTCCCTAGCTCTGGCCACAAAATAAAATTAAGCAATCAATCAAGTGATCTAGATGATAAAGATAGACTTTTAATAATTACTAATATTAAAAATTTCTTCAGAGCCAGGGATTTAGCTCAGTGATCCCAGCGCCTGCCTAGTAAGTGCAAGGTCCTCAGTTTGATTCCCAGTAACCACATGCAACAATACCAGATGTGGTGACTCACGCCCACAGTGCTAGGCACGCGATTGTAATCCCAGCCCTCCGGAGGCAGAGGCAGAGGCAGAGGCAGGAGGATTGCTGAGTTCCAGGCTTGCCTGGGCTACATAGTGAGCTCAGGGCCAGCCTGAACTACAAAGCTAGACCCTGTCTCAAAAAAAAAAAACAAAAAACTTAAAAAGGTAGAATTTGATCTATATTTCCAATAAAAATAAAACCATATAAGTACTAGTGTTAGAAAATGTATTTAATATTCTCAGTCCTCATTGTTATTCTGTTTCATAAATTTTGATATTATATTTTCATTTCATTTTGTCTGTTTTATTTTTTTTTATTTTTTATTTTTTTTTGCTTTTTGAGACAGGGTCTCACTTTGTAGTTCAGGCTGGCCCTGAGCTCACTATAGTGCCCAGGCAAGCCGCCGCGAACTCAGCAATCCTCCTGTCCCTGCCTCCCGAGTGCTGGGATGACAGGCGTGAGCCACCACGTCCGGCATTGTGGTATGCAGTGTTGATTGTTGGTGGGCATGTCTCCACGCCCAGCATTATATGTGGTTGCTGGGGATCGAACTCAGGACCTTGCGCTTGCGAGGCAGGCGCCGGAACCACTGAGCTAACCCTCCGGCCCCTGTCTGTTTTATTTTTGAAATTTCCTTTGATCCACAGATTACTAAGAAGTGTGTTGTTTAGCTTCGAAGTGTTTGGATATTTTCTCTATTAATATTTTTTCTTCCTTTTCTTTCGTGTTCTTGTTGTGAGGGGACACATTCTGTATGATTTTAATTCTTTCATATTTACTGAGGAAATAGGGGCTAAGATATGATCCACCTTGGTATATGTTGGACGAGCTTCTGTTACTGTACAGGAAAGCATAAGGTGAGTGCTGACAATGTAGGTTTGCAGTCCTGCTGAACTTTTTCTAGATTCTTGGTAATGTGTTCTAAAGCGTCTTCACACCGGCTGATCTCAAATGCAGTAAACATTTATAAAGCAGTGCTGTTGAATGTTTTTATGTCAATATTTAGAAATCCTGCTTAAAGTTTCTGCATTTCTATTAGAATGTAGTCTTATGACTACTTTTGAATCCACCAATTACATGTGTAAAGAAATGTGGTGTATTTACACACTGGTCTTTAATAACAATTTATCTTTTTCAGTTTGACTACATGGGGTCTGATGTAAAGATTGTTACACTGAAGGTTATTCAGATCATTGGCTTTGTCAACACTGTAAGTTTTAAAAGCCATTTTATTTAAATAGACTGTAAAAATACAGAATTTGTGAACTTGTGTGTTGTGTTTTGCTGAGGTCTTTAAGACTCTAATCAAAATACTGTGTTAATATTTCATAAAAATTTTAATTTTCAATTTTATTTAAAATTCCCCATTTATTTTTCTCTTTAGATGGTTGCCCAGTTGAAACTGACTGTTACAATAGCTAGCATTGAACTCTGGTCAAATACAAACAAAATTAGTACTACAGGACATCCTGAAGATCTTTTATTTAGGTTTTTAGCGTGGAAACATGGGTATGATGGTTCTGAGCCACATCGTATTTCATACTTATTAGTGTAAGTGTAATATTCTGCTTCTTATAACATTAAAAGAATAACCTAAAAGAGCTTACTATGTTAATTACTAGAAATAGACATTTACTTCACATGCATCATATTCCATAAACCTGACAGATATCTTAGCTCATGAAGAAGTCCTCAAGGGGGTACTATAAAGTGAACTTTAAAAAGATTTATCAAACAACATTAAATTAGCTGAAGGGCCATTGTATACAAAAATTTAGGAGGGGAGGCTACATGTTACCTCTTTCTACCCCTACAACATTTAAAAAAATAGTTAAAAATGTAAAGTTACGTGAAAAGAAATATAATAAAATGTTTCATAAAGAATGGTATAATTTCCTTTAGGTTAAAATCTTTTGTCTGTTTTCAAGTTTCTATATTCCTGTCACTTGTCTAATTGTTATGGTTTTATTTCCTTTTAAAATATGTATGTTGAATTGTCTTGTTCTCTAGAATGTAATGTACAAAAATATTCATCATTATTAAGTATTCATAGCGAATTGAACTTATAGAGCTGAAATGTTGAAGAGACCAGAATAAAAGTCTGTAACTGTTAGCACAGTGACATGGTGGTAAGTTAGTAGGTCTTACCTTTATGGTCCTGAGTGTTTATCATTCAAAATTTATTTATTGAAATATTCCTAACACTTAAGGTTTGAGAAAATATCTACTGTAATTCAAAGCAGTATGCTGCTTCAGTCATAGTCATGGCATTATTAACACTACTTTAAAATATCCTCATGAGTACACTGCTTATTTTTTAGTTTTCAGAGACATCCCACCTCTACGGGGGCTACATTTCCAGGGCATATATGTGATCCTATATATGACGTCGGAGTTGCTCTGGTAAGTAATCATCATCAAATTAACTGTTGCTGCTTTTTGTTTTGTTTTGTTTTGTTTTTTTGAGACAGGGTCTCGCTTTGCAGTTCAGGCTGGCTCTGAGCTCACTATGTAGCCCAGGCAAGCCTGGAACTCAGCAGTCCTCCTGCCTCTGCCTCCCGAGTGCTGGGATGACAGGCAGGAGCCACCACGCCCGGCTGTTGCTGCTTTTCATGGTAAAATTTTCTAAGCATTTTAAAGCATGAAGACATTTTTCATTTGCACATCCTTTCCTAGCTTTTATATTAGTAATTTGGAGCATTAAAATTAAACAGTTAATCATTGCTTTAAAGATAGAATATTTTCAAACTGAACTGATAATAGTATGATGTTTTATAAAAGAATGTTTCATCTTTGTAATTCCACTTTATTTTGAATAATGGCATGCTCTCCATTCTTTTTTATTATAGAGTCACTGCAATTTTTGTTAGTTATGAAACATAGATTATTAGTTTTTCTTTAATTGTTGGTGTATGTCATACACTTTTAATTAAATTCATCATGTGTTTTATTTCATGATAATTTCATTAAATTCCTCATTATATATTGGGGGACCACACTGTCGTAATAAAAAGTACTGGTTGAATATTCACAATCTATAGTTTTGTGGGGCAAGGGAGGATCAATTCTACAGTGCCATCTTTTCTACAAAGTGTATAAATTAGAGCCAGGAATTAGGGAATACTTCCAAAGGGGTCTGCATTATGATTTTCATGTTGTCCTACCTGTTGACTTTTAGTGGCCAGTGCACAGAAGCCGCTTTCCATTTCCAGATTAGATAAACCTAAAACTAAGTCTGACCTGTGCTTGCTACACTGCTAGAAAAGACACACAGGCTGATTAGGAGAATCTGAAGCTATTGTGCAGTTTGTTGTTGCTCCAGTTAAATAATGACTCCATGCTCCCCAGGCACTTAGCTCGCCCTCAGCCTCCGTGGTGTTGTCTCTGAACCACCGACTGAGGAGAACCCACCAGCAATGGCTTGGGTCTTCATATTGCAGATAATTGTACTTGAAAATGACTTTTCTTGGCTGAGTTCTTACTTTTAAATTGACTGTATGTATATTTGTGCATGTAAACAAACAAAGCAGATCATAAGAGTCATTCAGTAGAATTGTTAATATATGTTTTCTTGGTGCCATTTTTTTTTTATATACTGCAGGCTGGCCCGGAGCTCACTTGTAGCCCAGGCAAGCCTCGAACTCAGCAATCCTCCTGCCTCTGCCTCCTGAGTGCTGGGATGACAGGCGTGAGCCACCATGGCCAGCATTGGGGTATGCGGTTACCTGGGACTGAGCTCAGGACCTTG
Organism: Thryonomys swinderianus; assembly: GCA_004025085.1. Lineage (NCBI taxonomy): Eukaryota > Metazoa > Chordata > Mammalia > Rodentia > Thryonomyidae > Thryonomys > Thryonomys swinderianus. The sequence goes on from PVIC010024897.1 coordinate 17,529, forward strand.
CACTTGCAAGGCAGATGCCGAACCACTGAGCTAAATCCCCGGCCCCTTGGTGCCATTCTTTATACTTTAATTTTAGTACATATATTGTAATAAAAATAATCCATAAAAGTGTTATAAAATGACATATATATGAATCAATTGTATTTTGCTTCTATTGGAAATAGTTTGAGAGTTGAATTATGAAGATATATACCCATCATAATATACTTTAAAGTTAATATTATTCTTGAATATAGTGGTTTTATTGAATTTCTTGAAATGATTCAGCCCTCCAGCTTTGTTCTTTGACAATAGCACATATAATATATATATTTGCATTTTCAAATAAATGTAAGAATCAACTTGTGCGGTTCCACACACAGAAAAAGAATGGAAAATTGGGACAAGTGGCAAATTGTTAATTTGGAATGATTTGACTTCTTGATGACAGTGGATCTTTTAACCCACTGCCGTGAATACTCTGTTTTCAAGCCTTTTAAACATTCTGTGATGTAATTTTGTAGTTTTGAATGTAGGTTTTCTACATCTCTGACTTTATTCTCAGATACATTTTAAGTTCTGTTGTTATTGCAACTTGTTTGATCAATTTTATTTTCAATTTTTCATTGTTGGAGAAAAGAAATATGATTGATGCACATAGTGAATATATATGATACGTATATATCCCATAATGAATTTTCATATGAAACCCATTTGTTATTCCTATAGATTTTCAGTATACAACATCATTTTTAAAAAATCTTTATTGGTACATTGTATATACACATCATGATCACACTCATTATTGGGAATTTGTACCGGTATGTAACATGATTCAATTCACACTTCTTCCCATTCTCCCACCCACCCCTAACCCCACCCCCTAAATACATAAGATTTCTTCCCCTTTTTTTATTGCCATCACATTTTTTCTTTACCCCTCATTACTCTCCCCTCTACCACATTTAGCTTTGAATATTTTCTATTTCACAATATCCATCATACATTTTAGAACTTATTAACATCTTCAGTTTCTTATACCAGAGAACAGAAGTGATATTTACAATCTGTGACCTATTTATTCATTGATGAGTATGTCCTCAATGTATGTCCATTTTAGTATAAATGATTCAAACATCATTCTTTAAGGCAGAATAATACTCCAGTTTATAGAAAAATCACACCTTCTTTATCCACTCTCCAGTTGATGGGCATTTGGGTTTCCAAAACTGAGCTATCACACACTGAGCTGCTATGAACATGGTTGCACATATGTCACTATGATATGATTCTTTTAATTCTTTTGTGTATACATCCCCAGCAGGGCAATAGCAGGGTCCAATGGGACCTCCAATCCTAGGATTTTTAGGAGTCTCCACACCGACTTCCATAGAGGTTGTACCACTCTACATTCCCACCAACAGAGGAGAAGCACTCCCTTTCCTCCACAGCCTCAGTAGCATTTGTTGCCGGCTAATTTCGAGATAGCAGCCACTCTTTGTGGAATGAAATCTCAGTGCTGTTTTCATCTGCATCCCTCAAATGAGCAGTGATGTCGAGCATTTCTTCATATGCTTTTTGTCAGCTTTTACTTCTTCCTCTGGAAAGTGTGTTCATTTCAGCTGCCTATTTTTGAATTGGGTCTTTAAATTTGGGGGGACTAATTTTTTAAAGTTCTTTATATATTCTAGGAAGTAGGCCTTCGTCTGTGAGACAGCTGGCAAAGATTCTTTCCCAGTTTGTTGGTTGTCTTTTTGCTCTGCTGGTGATTTCCTTTGCTGTGCAAAAGCTTTTTAATAAAAAGAGATCCCATTTTCCTGCCTGCAGGCCAGTTATGGCATGTCAGGATATAACTCTGTCTTCGCCCCCTGTAACAACAAGGACCCCAAAAGCACCGCATGCTGTGATGCTTCAGGGCAGAATACACCAGCTGAAAATACCCTAGGAGCTTCACCTACATAATTATTCATTGTTCTAGGATGTAGGAAAGCTACTGCCCTCTGAGTGACCTGTTACACTCGTCACTCCCGATGTACCCGAACACGCTGGCCTTTGGGTAACCTGTTATGTTCTGTTCTCCAGATACACCGAATAAAAAGTGTGGCAAGCTCCAGTCCTTCATCTTTGCTGCCAGAGAAGCATAGTCCAAGCCTAAACTCAGCTTCTTCTTTAAGTCTCTCTTCTGCACTGTCAGGTTCACAGGAGACTAGTGGTTAGCTGTAGAGATTCTAGTTACATCCCCTTTCTCTGTTCCCTACATGCCTGCATGTACATGCATGTCTGCATATATGGTTTCCAAATTTTTTCTACCATTCTAGTGTCTGGATTTTCAATAATTGATTATTTTAGCTCCTGTGAAGAAACTTTACAGTCTGATATTGTTCCACGTGTCTTTTCCATTTGCTGTGTGACTTTTAGTGATTGCATTCAAGAAACCATTGCCTTGGCCAATGTTGAGAAATCTTCCCTAGTTTTCTTCTAAGAGTTTTTGTGGCTTCAGGTCTTATGGTTAAGTCTTTTGATTTTTGTGTATGGTATAAGGTCATGGTCTATCTGTTCACTTATTTATTTGCATGTAAGTAACAACTATTCTCCAGTGCCATTCATGGCATAGAGTGTCCTTTTCTCATTGCTGTTCTCACGACTCTTCTCAAAAACCAGTTGACCAGGGCCAGGGATTCAGCTCAGTGGTTCTGGCGTCTGCCTCACAAGTGCAAGGTTGCAAGCTTGAGCCCCCGTACCACACACCACAATGTCAGGTGTGGTGGCTCACACCTGTAATCCCAACACTCGGGAGGCAGAGGCAGGATGTTTGCTCTGAGTTTGAGGCTAACTTGGGCTATATAGTGAGCTCAGAGCCAGCCTGAACTACAAAGTGAGACCCTGTCTGAAGAAAAAAATTGAGTTGACCAAGGCTAGGAATGTAGCTCAGTGGCATCGCACCTGCCTGGCATGTGCAAGGACCTGAGTTCAATTCCCAGTACTTCAAAGAAAAAAATATCAGTTTACCATATGTGTGGTTTAGTATATGTGCTGCCGAAGTGAGCACACCATATGTGTGGTTTAATTTGAGGGCTTTCTGTTCTGTCCTACTGGTCTATATGTTTATGTAACTATTGTGAAGTTTTGATTATCATAACTTTGTAATATAATTTGAAATTCCAGTTTTTTTCTTTTTTTTCTTAAAGTGACTTGGCTAATGTTCATTTTTCTTTTCTTGAGATTCTATACAAATTTTATGGTCTTTTTCTATTTCATATATTTTCATATATATTCATATATTTTCTATACCATTGAGATTTTGATTGTGATTGCATTGAGTCTGCATATAACTTTCAGGTAGTATGGATATTTTTATAACATTGATTCTTCCAGTCCGAGACAGTGAGGTATCTTTCTGTGTCTTTGTGGGTTCTTTACTTTCATTCACCGATATTCTATGGTTCTGAGTGTATGGATATTACATCTTCTTTGTTAAGTTTAATTTTCAGTATTTCTTATGTCTTCATAAATCAGATTTTGTTCTAGTCAACAATTAGTCTTTTATAGTGGTAGTTCTCATTGAATGAGCCACTTTTTCTCAAGCTTCCTTGAGGTTCTAGTTAATTAGCTGGTATTTTGTACCAATTAAAAGAGAGCTCTCTGTGTTCTTCTGTAGAGTAGAGGAAATAGGACTTAGGGAAGTTGTTAGAAGCCCGCTTAGTATCCCACTTCTTACTTCCATCCTAAGAACTGCTTTGGATCAGAAGCTGGGATGGGGAAAGGACTGGATACATTCAGTCCTCCAGGAAATGAACTCATTAACTGTCTTTTGAGGTTAGACTGACATCCCTATGTATTCATGCGTTTACTGCTGTTGGGCCTGCTGGTTTTCTCCTTCTGTAGTGGCCACAGTTGAAGCTAACCAGCCAGGGAAACATGGAGGTCAAGCTCAGCCCCGTCCGTGCGGGCCACGGCCCTGCGCTCCTGGGCTGTTCCTTGCCTGCCCTCCCCCTGTGGTCTCCCTCCTGCTTGTGGCCCTTGGGGGAGTAGCTGCTCAGCAGTTTCAATTAGTCTGTATCTTTCCACTTCCGGTGGCAGCGGTGCTGTTTGATCTTACGGAGGTATTCGGCTGGCCATATTATTGTGCTACACAGAGTAGGAATTAATTCATATTTGCTAAAATGCTGAAATGTACAAACTAATGCCTGTAAATAACTGAGGCACATGAAGTTAGCCAGATATTTTCATTGTTGCCTTCATTTCAAGGTAACAATTCAAAATTATTTAGATATTGGAGATGGTAGCTGTTTTCTCTTCCTATGTAACAACACTTTCTTCCGAGCAGAACTGCTAAAAGACAACATGGATGTTAGGAACAGTGTGGCAGAGAACAATAATGTTGTTTGAGTGTGTACTAGTTTTCTACTGCTGTATAACTCACTAAAACCAAACTTTTAGCAAATAAAAGCCACCCAGAACTGTGAGTCAGGAATACAGAATAAGCTGTGCGTGTGGTTTAGAATTAGGGTTTCTTACAAGGCTGCAATCAAGATGTAAGTAAGGGTTCCAGTGGAGGGGGAGGCGCGGTCTCCTTGGCGTTCAGTTACGCAGCTCTGGACTGACCTCAGACAGTCTTGTTTCCAGACTCACTCGTGTGGGCTCCTCCCGCCACCCACCTCATCGCGTGTGAGCGGGGTTCCCTTCGCATGAGGGAAACTGCGAGGCAGAGAGCTGGAGAGACTGATCTTCTCATCAGCTCTCTTAGAGATGACCGCGCCTTACTTGTGCTTCAGTCAGCTCGCTTGGGGCAGGTCAGATCCAGCACAGTGGGGCAGAGTCACACCCGGGATCCCAGGGTGTCAGTGACTATCTCAGAAGCTGCCCGATTAAGAAGGAGTGTAGAATTAACTGTTAAGGTAAAAGATTAAAAATATGTTGCTTTAAATAATTCAGAGAAGCAATACAAATATGGTGTTTCAGGCCGTAAGATTTGCTAAGATGCTTTCTATTGTCATTACATAGTAATATTTTGAAGTTAATTTCACTGCGACCTTGACTCATGCGTGCCTGCAGGTCTATCGTCAAACAGTCTAATTGTGCTACAGTTGGATTCATGTGTGTAATGAGCACAGTAGTTTTTCATTACATTCAGTATTGCTTTATTTTATACCAGATTATAATTGTTTGTTACTTTTTTTCTAATTTTCTTTGTATTCAGTATCCAGTGGGTTTATCCCTGGAGTCATACGCTGTAATTATTGTGCAGCTGCTGGGCCTCAGCGCGGGATTAGTTTACGACGATACTGACATCTGCTACTGCTCAGGGCGCACGTGCACAATGACACCAGAAGCAGCGTAAGGTCATTTTCTTTATTAAGGATTGTTAGCGTTCTGTTTTATTAATAAATCAATGTGACTAGCAGGGATGGAGTACTAGCACTGAACAACTTCACAGTACTTTTTCCTTTCAAAGGCAGCGGGAGCACGTACCAAATCAGGCATTGCAGTCCTCGTGGGGAAACTCTTTCTCCTTCCGAAGTTCCAGAATCTGGGTTTCCCTTTTTTCCTCCTGTCTAGCTGGATATCCTGTATGATCAAGGCATGTCATTTGTGGTTTACTGATTGTAAACTCTGCATACTGAAAACTACAAAAAAAAAAACCTGGCAACATCAGTTGAAGAGACACATACATGAAAAGCCAGCCTGTGCTCATTAAAATGCTTATTAAATTATCCCACAGCCAAAGCAGTACACTGATTTTATGCAATCTATGTTAAAATTTCAACATCATTTTTCAAAGAAATAAATAAACATCCTAAAATTAGCATGAGTTAAAGAAGATCCTGAACAGCTGAAATAGTCATGAACTAAAAGTACCAACCCGCAGGCCTCCTCCTGTCTGATGTCAAAATATATTACAAACGTGTAGTGATCAAAACAGTGTCGTATATGGGCAAGACCCAGCGAACCCAAGGGACCTAAGGAAGAGTGAATTAGGTAGAAAACTCAGAAATGCACTCACATATGAAAATTCAGTTGGTTTTTAAAAATTGAATTCTTTATTGGTACAATTTATATATATCTCACAATCACACATAACATTGGGGAATTTGTACCAATATATGACACAGTCAGTTCTCATTTTTACCCCTGTCCTCACCTACTCACACCTCCCCACCCCCTATATACATGCTCTTTTATTTTCTTTCAGAATCATATTTATTCCTTCCCCTCATTACATCCCCACACCAAATTTCCTTTGGAGATTTCCCATTCTTCAAAGACTGTCATACTTTCTAGAGCTCATTTGCATCTACAGGTGCTCATGTCAACAAGAAGATCCGGTATTTGCCTATCTGTGATCTATTGATTTCATTTATTAGTGTGCCCTCCAGGTGTATCCATTTACACATAAATGAATCAGTCTTGTCATTCTTTATGGCAGAATAATACTCCATTTTATTTTTTTAAAAACCACATCTTCTTTATCCACTCTCCAGTTGATGGGCATTTGGGTTGTTTCCAAGATTGAGCTATCACGAACTGAGCTGCTATGAACAAGGGTATTCTTTGAATTCAGTTGGTTTTTAAAAAATGTTTTAAATTTATATATCCCAAATGTAGCAATGTGCGAAGCAAATGTGATTTTTGAGTATATATGTGCATTGGTAGTGATGAAAATCAGGGTAACCAGCATGCCAGTCATCATGAAATACTTATCATTTCTTTGTGGTAAGATATTTGAAATTCTCTTTTAGCTCTTCAGAAATGTACAATAGGTAGTATGTAACTATCTGCGGCAGAATCTCCGAGTGTATTCCTCCTATGTGAATGTAATTCCACCCACGCAGACCAACTATCCATCCCTCCTTTCCCTTTCGCTGTCCAGTCTGTGGTAATCAGCACTGTGTTCTCTACTTCTGAGTGACTGGCTTTTCTCATTTTACTTTCTTTTTAATTGCATTTATTGGTACACTCTAGGTACACATTATGATCACATTCATCATCGAGAATTTGCACCTGTCCATGATGTATCTTGATTCTCACTGTTTTCCATCCCCCTCCCCCTTCATCCCCTTTACTGCCCTATGTACATGTTTTGTTTCCATTTTTTCTTTCAGTTTTTCTCATGTCCTTGTTTACTGCCCCCCTCCCATTGCACCTCCCCTTTGAAGGTTTTCTTCCTAGTTCATAACACCTATCACACGTTCTGGACTTCATTTACACCGCCAGTCTCTCACAGTAGGCAAATGATGCAGTATTTACACATCGGAGTCCTATTTATTTCACTTATGAGTATGGCCTGAACATGTGTCCATTTAGCTGTAAATGTCTCTAATTATCATTCCTTATGGCTGAGTAATACTACATTTTATAGAAGAACTATGTCTTTATCTAGTCTCCAGACGATAGTCATTTCGGCTGTTTACAAGATTCAGCTATTACAAACTATGCTGCTATAAAAATGGGTGCACATAGGTCACTGTAATATAATGCTTTTAATTCTTTCATAAATATTTCCAGCAGGGAAATAGCAGGGTCAAAAAGAATCTCTGATCCTAGCTTTTTGAGGAATCTCCACACTGATCTTCACAGTGGTTACCCCAATTTACATTCTCAACAGCAGTGGAGAAGGGTTCCTTTTTCCCTGCAGCCTGGCCAGCATTTGTTGTTGGTTGATTTCATGATAGCAGCCAATCTTTTTGGAGTGATGTGCAATCTCAGTGTTGTTTTCATCTCTCAAATGACCAGTGATGTTGAACATTGCTTCACATGTTTCTTTGCTGCTTTTACTTCTTCATCTGAGTAAAGTCTATTCACTTCAGATTCTCACTTTTTTTTTTTTTTTTTTTTGAGACAGGGTCTCGCTTTGTAGTTCGGGCTGGCTCTGAGCTCACTATGTAGCCCAGGCAAGCTTCGAACTCAGCAATCCTCCTGTCTCTGCCTCCCGAGTGCTGGGATGACAGGCGTGAGCCACCACGCCCCGCACTGTGGTATGCGATATTAATTGTCGGTGGGCGTGAGTCTCCACGCCCAGCATTGTATGTGGTTATCAGGAATTGAACTCAGGACCTTGCGCTTGCGAGGCAGGTGCGGGAACCACTGAGCTAACCCTCTGGGCCCCCCTTTTATTTCATAATAGCATGGATTTGAGCCCTTCCATTCCTTTGTTTTGATAAG
>PVIC010024898.1:0-25657 GCA_004025085.1 Thryonomys swinderianus
TTTTTTTTTTTTTTTTTTTTGAGACAGGGTCTCGCTTTTTAGTTCAGACTGGCTCTAAGCTCACTATGTAGCCTAGGCAAGCTTCAAACTCAGCAATCCTCCTGCCTCTGCCTCCCGAGTGCTGGGATTACAGGCATGAGCCACCATGCCCGGCACTGTGGTATATGGTATTGATTGCTGGTGAGCGTGAGTCTCCACACCCAACATTGTATGTGGTTACCAGGGATTGAACTCAGGACCTTGCGCTTGCAAGGCAGGCACCGGAACCACTGAGCCAACCCTCCAGCCCCTCTTCTAGCTTTTTGAGATGTACGTCACTGCTACTGTGGTCTCTTGACCTCACAATAGTGTTCCCGATCATCTTACTCGTATGTCTCCATCACATAGTCCCATGATCAAGGCTTCTCCGTCTCATCCTCTGTCTTAGTTACAGTCTCACCACTGAGATGCACTATCCAACACCACAATTGAAAGGAAGAAAGGTTTATTGTAGCTTGAGTTTGTAGACACTTCAGTCCAGGGTTGGGCAGCTCCAAGGCAGGGCAGCATGGCGGAGGGGCCTGGCAGACAGGATTGCTCAAGACAGGGCAGACAAGAAGTAGAGAGAGAAGCAGGGAACAGATAATCCCTTCCAGGACAACCCCAGTGACACACCTCTTCCAATCAGATTCCATCTTACAGACAGTAAGTTATATGCACAGCAGCAAAACAACCCACCGATAATCTTCATGCCCCATGACCCAATCACTTCCTCTCTACCCCCCCCATGAACGCATGAGGCTTTGGAGGGAAGACATCAAGATATAAACCATAATAATCTCCTCTTACAATATAAAGTTCCTGAAAAATGATGAAGCAAAAGATGTTTCACAAAAGTGTCAGGGCATAGTATCATGAGAATCCTTCCCTTACTCCTAAGAACTGGTCTTACTATAATTTTTAAATTCAAAAAGCCCCCGAAACCCATTGCATTTCCCACTCTCTACCACCTGAACTTAGGTGAGCTAATCCTCTGGTCATTGCTTTCCCAGAAATTTGTGCATATAAACAGCTGTTTTCACCTGTGCACATTTCTGCTGGTGTCACATTTGTTGGACTCAAAAGATTTTCAGGTGAAAGATTTTGCACAACAGTAGCTTTTCCTGTCACTGCCACAATTTTACCTTAAATATATGGGAACAAATTCTGTAAATTGTATCATGGAGACTTGGTTACTATACCTCTTTTCTGTCCACATTGTTTCAACGGCCAGGCCAAATACTCCTAATTTGATTCCCATTGGCAAATTCCATGTTGTTACCTGAACAGAGTCTATAAGGACCAAAATCTCTCCTCTTGGAATTTGTGAAAACAATTTAAATTCCACAAAAAAAGGTCCAGTCTCTCTGGAAGGTAGTCCTGTCTTCCACAGTTTCCTATTGAATTGCAAATGCCCTGTAACAGAGCAATCACTTCTAGACAGCAGTTTAGGATGGTGAGCTCCCAGCCGGGCTGAGGTCCACAGTTCATAGGAATCTGACCAAAAATGGGCCACCAGTGGAGGGAGGCGGCAGGATAGAGATGCCCTTGGATACAGGAGACAGGTGCACATTCACCTAGACAGCCGTCACCCAGGACACTATGGGGAATCAGGGGATTAAGCAAAACCATACACCTCCCGTTTCACAGTACTTCCAAGAGTGGGCAACACCTTTGGTGCTCATAATGGCAGACACTCAGAAACCTGAGTCGCAGGTTGCCGACTCAGCTAGCTTCAGCACCAGTTGTTCAGCTCCCTTAAAGTGTGTGAACCCCAGGACAAAAGGTTTACTGTCCTGTGTTATTGCCCACAGCATTTCTGGAATAATAAATTAGACTCTTCTGTGAGCCTGGACAGGGAGGCATATGGAGGAGAAAGATCCCCACTGATCCTGAGAGGTGTCTAAACCCCCTGCAGGAATTTAATATACATCCTGAGCTCAAGCTGGGAGAGGTTTTAACGTTTATCTTTCCTAATTATAAAGGTAATGCGTTTTTTACTGTGAAAAATGGAAAAATTGAAGATAACAATAAAACACCATTACTTCGTCATTAAATAAGCAGAATTGAAAAGCCTAGAAATATCAGTGCTGCTTGAGATTCAAAGAAATGGAAAGTTTTGTATACTTGCTTAAGTTTATTCTAAAACCTCCTCTTTTACTAGACCTAGTGTAGTTAAAGACACATACATGCCATAACCCAGAGGCTTTACCATGAGCTGTCCACCCTACAAACTGACAATGCTGATACCACACGATGTGTATGGAGATGTTTGTGTGTCATGTATAGCAGTCAAAATTAATGAACCATGCCAGGGATTTAGCTCAAGTGATATCACACCTACCATGGAAGCACAAGGACCTGAGTTCTATCCCTGGTACCACCAAAAACAACAACAACAACAACAAATTAATGAACCAAATCTACATATATCAATGTGGATCAGTATCAATAAATCCTATATTTTCTAAAACAAAATAAGTTACTAAAGGATATGTACACTATAATAATATGAATAGTTATAATGGTAGCATGCAATGTGCACATTGTTTAAAATATATACATAGGGCCAGAGATTTAGCACAGTTGTTCCAGCACCTGCCTAGTAAGCACAAGGTCCCTGGTTCGATCCCCGGCAACCACATACAACAATACCAGGCTTGGTAACTCACACCCACCAACAATCAGTACCACGTACCACAGTGCCAGGCGTGGTGACTCACGCCTGTAATCCCAGCACTCAGGAGTCAGAGGCAGGAGGATTGCTGAGTTTGAGGCTTGCCTGGGCTACATAGTGAGCTCAGGGCCAGCATGAACTACAAAGTGAGACCTTATCACAAAAAAAATGCCTAAATAAGTGATAAAATACAAGACATACAAGAGAATGTGATATACAGAATACTAAATAAATTAACCTAAGCTGCTGGTGGCAAGAAGTTTTAAACGATAGTGCCTTAAATATAATAGAAATTTATTTGTTTGTCAAAAGAGGTATGGTAAGTCACGCTGGTAGAGATGGCAACTCTGAACACCTAAAAACTACGGTTCTTCTGTGTTGGGTGTCCACTGTCCCGAGCCCATGTCTCCTGGCTGGCAGCCTACAGCAGCCTCTGCCATGAGACTCCAGCCCAGCCAGCACCGAGGGAGGGGAGGACAGGAGAGGGGACTCTTTCTTCTAGGTGTGTTTTGGTACAACTGTGTCTTTAATATTTGTGTTTTGTAACCTGCATTTTAACTCAGTGTGTCATAAGTGTTTTCCATATTTGAAAACATTTAAGACATGTTTAATGACTGCCCAGTAATCTATCATGAAGATCTATCACAATTAAATTAGTCTTCTATTTGTTAAACATGATAATTTTAAGAAATTTAAATGAACTTTATATTTCTAAATTCTTTTCAGTCCTGAGGATTGAACCTCAGATCTTTCACCTGTTAGACAAACAACATCACTAAGCTACAGCCCAGCCCAACTTAAAATATTATTTTGAGGGAGAGTCTTACAAAGTTGCCCAGACCAGCCTTAACATTACAATTCTCCTGCCTCTATCTCCTGAGCAGCTGTATGGATTTTCACTCTACAAGTTTGGTTTTTTGGTTTTTTTTTTGAGACAGGGTCTCGCTTTGTAATTCAGACTGGCCCTCAGCTCACTATGTAGCCCAGGCAAACCTCGAACTCAGCAATCCTCCTGTCTCTGTCTCCTGAGTGCTGGGATGACAGGCGTGAGTCACCACACCCAGCATTATATGTGTTCACCAGGATCAAACTCAGGACCTTGCATTTGCAAGGCAGGTGGCAGAACCACTGAGCTAAATCTCCAGCCCCACAAGTTACATCTTTTGTTACTTTGTCTCAAAATACTGTAAACTATTAGACAACATTGTAATATTAGACAATGTTATGATAGACAACATTGTTATGGGCATGTCAGTTTGGGCACGCACATGAGGACGCGGTAAGACAATGAAAGACCTGTCCCTCTGCCCTTGTGATGCATAGTGAACCAGGTCCGCTTAGAGAAGTGCCCAGACTCGCTGGTTCTGCCCAGCAACTCCCCAGAACCAAGAGTTCCTTCCAAGCATCTGCTTTCCCCCAGCGGCACCTCCACCCTCATCCTCACCTTTGGGGGGTGCGGATTCTAACTCTATGTTCCCTCCCTCATTCTTGGAGGATCATTTTCCAGGAAAACCCATGTATCACATGGCAACCGGATCTTGCCAGCCCTATCGCCCCTGGGCCTGCAGCCCTTCTACAAGGACTGTGGAATGGCAAGCACATAGAACAAATTGGATAAATTCAGCTCACGCTTGAATTATCTTTAGCCAGGTTTTCAAAAATGGACAAGCTAAATGAAGCTCACGGTAAAGACTCAATAAATATTTGTTGAGTGAAAGGAAGAATAAATCAATTACAGTGCCTGTAGGTTCCCCTTAGCAGAGTGCTGAGCACATAGCTTTCAATAAATTGATTTTCTCCCATGCTGCAAAATTATGAATGTATCAACAGAATTTTTTAAACTAGGTGTTCTTTTTTTTAATGTTTAACCTTGATGAGTTTGGCAAAATATATATTCAATTAGGGCATTTTTCCCACACGTTTTCAGAATTGATAGTCAGGCTCGTCTCCCAGATTGGAGATAAAAGACAGAAAACTTTATTTAAAAGAACTCTGACTCAGCCTGAATCCCAGAAGACAGAAGTACAAGCCACAGCCACGGGCACCATCTACCTGCAGAGTCCGAAGGCCCCTGCTCTGTCACCTGACGGGAGTCTTCTTAGGCACAGGGCACAGCACCTCACAAGGCACCCAGAGGATACAATATTTTCCGAGTTGCACAAAATCTCCAATGAGATATTCTCTCTCTCCTTCCAGGCTGGACTGTATTCTCCAGGTATCTGCATCTAAGTTCCTAACTCCCAGAACCACAGAATGTGACTATTTGAAGAGAAGATCTCTAAAGAAATAACTACATTAAAACAAAGTCACTCCGGGGTGGCCATGCTGGTCACTAGCCAAGAATGACCAGTGGCCTTAAAAGGAAACTTGGACACGTGTGTGACACAGTGGGAAGAGGAAAGCCACAGGGGAAGAAGGTCACCCGGGCTGCTGCCTGGCGCCAGACCTCCCGGCCTCCAGCACAGTGAGTAGACACCTGTCTGCTGCGGAAGCTGCTCAGACTGGTTTTCTTCCAGCAGCTCCATGCATCTGTGGGAAGCTGTCCACAGGAGCCTCTCGCGCACTCCCTCATATCAATATCATGAGCTGCCAGAGAACAGCCAACAGAAGTAAAGAATTATGATATAGCTCAGTGGCATTGCTCCTGCCTCGAAAGCACAAGGTCTTGAGTTTGATCCCTATGTGTGTGTGTGCGCGTGCACACACACACACACACACACACACACACACACACTGGATCTCTGATGTCCAGCACAATTCTTGGCACAAGGTAATACATACTAGCTGAATCAGTCTAATATATTTTAATTGAATGCTCTCAGAGGGTACAAGCTCTGTTTCAAACACAGTAATACAAAGACAGGCTACATTATCTTTTTGCCGTTCATCATTCTGCTGTGGTACCCCAAAAAGACATCTGGGTTTGACTTCTATAAAGAAAGGTGTGCTGAGAGCTGATACCTTGGTGTGCCCAGCTCACCCGGTGGCAGCAGCCCCAAGGCTTCAAGAGCTGGAGAAGGGGCTAGGGAGCTGTCCAGGACTGGACACTCCTCAGGACAATGATAGAACATTCAAAGAAAGGTTAGTGGGCCGGAGATTTAGCTCAGTAGTTCCGGCGCCTGCCTCGCAAGCGCAAGGTCCTGAGTTCGATCCCGGTGACCACATACAATGCTGGGTGTGGTGACTCATGCCCACCAACAATCAATACCATATACCACAGTGCCAGGCATGGTGGCTCATGCCTGTAATCCCAGCACTTGGGAGGCAGAGGCAGGAGGATTGCTGAGTTCGAGGCTTGCCTTGAGCTACATAGTGAGCTCAGTGCCAGCCTGAACTACAAAGCAAGACCCTGTCTAAAAAAAGAAAAAGAAAGAAAGAAAGGAAGGAAGGAAGGAAGGAAGGAAGGAAGGAAGGAAGGAAGAAAGAAAGAAAGAAAGAAAGAAAGAAAGAAAGAAAGAAAGAAAGAAAGAAAGAAAGAAAGAAAGAAAGAAAGAAAGAAAGAAAGAAAGAAAGAAAGAGAGAAATGAAGCATGCTTCTGAATTAGAAAACATGCCCACTGTACATGGTAAGCTGTAACTCGATCTCCTGACATTGATAAACCGCTCTCAGCCTTCTTGCTTCTGACATCATGAGTGGCTCACACCTCTCAGTAGTGTTTCTACTTTATTATTATTATACAGAATCACTTGTACATGTTTCTGTCTACGTGAAAAGAAAAAAACAGGCAAGAAGAGCTAAGCGTGATGACCTGGACAACCCCAGATTTTTCTGGAAACTAAATTTTGCCGTCACACTAATGATTGGAAATTGGCCTATCTGCACCAGTCTTCTGATGGATTGCCAACTCCCCATGCAGAAGGGGCTTTATAAAAGCGATAACTGAAGCAGGTGACATTTATAGGTTCTAGATTATGCTTATAGAGTGAGTGCAGCAGAAAAAGCAGGTGGAACAGGCTCGATGTGTACATCCCCAATCGTTTCCTGTGGCTGCAACTTTCTTCGTACACACCTGACTGAGCTGAATTTGATCCTGAGGGAGACATGGCATTGTCCAGGTGGGCAGAGGGGCCAGGAGAAGTGTTTGGGTGGAATGAACTTCACCAGGCTTCTAGGCTCTGAATTCCTCCCAAGAGCCTTCAAACCCTCAGGGCACCATGACTGTCCCCCCAGAAGCATGTCCACGGTCCTCTACGTTGAGAGGACCCACCAGATCCTCCTCTAAAAGTCAGTCTTGCTGCTACTCACTCCACTGTCACTCGGGATTGCTCAGCCACTGTGAAGCCCGCCATGAGCCCCTGGCCAGACCTGTACCAGTCTCCAGCGCCATAGAGAAAAAATACATGTGTTCATCCTTCCACCTATGCCCTGGAGTCCACTGTGGCTCCCAGCCACTCTGTCTTGCAGGAATCTGGGTTATTCCCTGCAGAGCAATAGGACATCTGTCCCAGAGCACCCAGCTAAGTCAGAGCAAGGGAGTCACGGTGGCCTGAAAACAGCTAGGAATGCTAACTTTGCCCTCCCTGTCCTTCGCGCCACTCTGTCCCTCCCCGCGAGCCACGTTCACTGTGGTCTTCTTGCCATGGAAACCAAGAATAGTACAAGGAAGAGGATCCAAACTACAAAAGGAAACAGTGAAAGCAGAGGGAAAAAAAAAAAGACCAAAGGACATAATCGAGGGCTGAAATCCAATAAAGGTTCCGTGCACGCCCCCATCACAGGGCCAGCTGGGGACCCCATGGACCTCCCAGTGACGCTGACTGTCTAGCAGCCAAGCCCACAGCTCTGCGGGCCAGGGTGCTCTGGACTGAACCCCCAGTCGCCAGTGTCAGGCTGCTGTTCACATCACATCGAGGAAGCCAGGCTCTGGAAGTACCCGCCGAACAACTGCGTCACCTGCTGAAGGAGGAAGGAGAGGCCGAGGGAGCCACTGGGACTTTTCATTGGACTTAGGACAATAACAGCTTTTATTTCTTTAGGTGCTTTTCAGATTTTCCATAAAAAATATGCTTTTAATTTTTCACCAAATACTCTTTTTAAAAAATATTTCCACAGGTATGATCACATTTACTATTCTGCACCACCAGTGAGGGCATCTGGATATATGTAGCTCTGAATCCAGGGTCTCCCAGACATGGGTGTGAGCCTTTTTTTCAAATCTACTAGATACACAATCTGAGTGAGTAAATGTACTGATACCACAGCCAGGATATTAGAACCCACGATGTTAGGTTCTTAGTAGATTTGTTATTGACAGTATATTATAAAAATGATTGGCACCTGGGGGGGGTATTCAAGAATGAGTAATTACCATCAGAGTTATTATACCGCAGATCTTAAGAGGCAAGACCAGGTAGAAGTTGGTAATTTGAAACCAGAACCATGTCCGTTTTATAACACCGCATGGATAGAATGGCCCATAATCACCCCCTCAGATTGGATTGGGGAACACAGCCCCCTCCAGAATCAGCTTCAGAGGGAAACCCTTGGAGGTCTGTGTGATGAGTATGCCTCTCTCCAGATCTCTTCAGATCCAAGGCAGAGGTCTTTTGGAACAAACAGTATGCCGTAGTTACTTTCCTCATCACTGGACACAATACCCAACAACCACAATTTAAAAGAGCAACAGTTTCTTTTGACTCACAGTTTGTAGAGGTTTTAGTTCATCATGAGCTGGCTCCATGGCAGGACAGCATGGTGGACAGACCCTGGCAGAAGCCAAGGTGTTCACCTCACAGAGTCTGGGAAACAAAGTGATTCAAAAGAGGATTCAAAGAATCCAAAAGAGGAGATTAAACCTCCCAGCTCAGGCCCACAGCGACCACCTCTCAAGCAGACTCTACCTCTCAATAGCAAGTCAGCTATAAGACCCATAACCCTGTTGCCTGAACAACCACATTAGGCTTCAGGAGACATCAAGATATCAACCACAACATCATGTTTTCGAAATAGCTAGTGTGTGTGAAGGAAAACGACTGTTGATATGAACAGACCTACCAGTGACCTCCCACTAAAGACTTTAAAAAGAATTTTTAGTTGCTCAGAAAAATCAAAAGTAGCGTGAATATTCTTCAAGTCTGGTCTCCAGTTTTATCAGTGTAATTCCAAATTTTACTCATATTTCACTGCACTTTAGTCCCCTTCATTGTTTTCATTTAGGAAAATATGACTGATGGCTGATCTTAAACATCCACCACACGCTTCAGACTGAAGTCTAAATGAAGATCCAGATTGGTTAGATATCTCTGGTCTTAGTGCAGTGTGCAAAAGGGATTCACAAGGGACCGCAGGAGAACAGACAGAAGACAGAAGACCTGGGCCCCGCCTGGGGGAGGGGACAATCCCCCCACCGGGCAGGGGCCAGTGGAGACACCTGCCCCTCTGTGACGTCAGAAGCACATCTGCTATGTCGCACACTCCTCACCACAGTGCAGTAAGAAATCCAAGCATTATGTGCCCCATTTTGCCACTGAAGAAACCAGAAACTGCAAACTGCCTCTTGCCAGCCTTCCGGCTAGTAAGGAAACACTCAGCTTGAACTCCAAACCTGGCCCCTTTCCCAGTACACCCGACACTGCTCACCCCAAGACTGCAAGAAGAAAAGAATTTTCTTCTCGGTTTTCCACACCCAGCACCTCCACCGACGCACGCCCACCCTCCCCCGTAGGGCTGCACAAGCTCAAACAGCAACACCTAACAGCAAAATCGCCAGATGCTCGCTGGAGCCCTGACAAGGCTGACAAAGTTCTTGGCAGGCCCCTGTGCTTCCCGAGCAGCAGTGCTGTGGCCAGGAACAAGCCGTGCTGGCGCTGAGCTGATCTGTGCCGGGGAAATGCACACACACTGGACACCTTCGTTTAGATTCCGAGCACAGAGGACAGAATCGTTCTACGCCGTGTCCATTTTCGTGCTGTTAAGGCGTACGGTTGCTTTGCAAGCAAAACAGTAGATCTTTCACTCGCCAGTGACATTCCACAAAGTGCTTATAATTCAGCGTTAGCTTATCAACCATCCAATCTTCCACTCTAGGGAATGTGTCAACCATCAAAAGAAGCAGAGGAGGTGTGCTGCATCTTAATGGCTTCCATTTCATCAGACTCACTTTCTTAAGGGCATTTAATCAATGAGGACAAGTAGTAGGCAGATTTTTAAATAAATGTGTCACTTTAGGTTAATCCACAGTTCGGTTGAATGTATTTGTTTATGCAACCCCCAAACATATCTCTCTCTGTTGCTCAGCAGAATTGATAATCTGTAAATCAAAACATGTTACACGGAGTTTTAAACTATCCCTCAAGGAACAGCTTCATTTGACCTGCCGGTTCAGGAGATCCAGGAGTTTCGGGTACAAGGGTGTTGAATGTCAGAGCCGCTCAGAATGCTTGAATGAAATGCCAGCTCCGGTTACAACAAAGCTTTCTATTCATTCTTCCTTCCATTCTTTCATTAGCCAGGTGTATAATGTACTAAAAAGGTATGTTCACAGTGACAAAGAGGCTAGCAAAGGAGGGCATGCCACAAATAAATGAGTGCAGAGATCTTCATTTTTTTTTTCTTTGAAATACGACCACATGCAGAAGGAAAAACAAACGAAGCAGGCTGGAATGGGGCTGGCAGAGCTTGTGTCATTCCATGTTGGTTACGTGGAGACACTGGTTCCTGTGTGTTCACTGCTTTGTGCATCCTTAATGCTGCCCAGGCAAACAGAAGGGCTGTAATTGTGTAAAGTCGGGTCTCACATCAAATAGAAACTTCTCCTGCCATCCGTTATCAGCTATCTGAGCTGTCAAAATATGATTGTCACATCTGCTGGGAGTGCATTGGCCAGGTTGGGATGTGAATGTGCTGTTGTTATTTTAGATTGATTTTCTTAATGCTGGCCATAAGCGGGCCCACGTGCAGGCTGCCGGGTCTTTTCAGGCCTTTTAACAAAGCTTGAACTGTGTTGACATTTGTCCCCGGGCAGCAGTTTCCCTTCAGAATAGGACCTCTGCTGAGGCTTTTGTTGGAAGCACTTAAATAATCCCTTTCTTCTCTCTCTCTTTCTTTCTTTTTTTTTTAAACTGAGAGTGTTTACCAAATAAGATTGAGACTGTATGATCCTTTTGACACCGCCATTAATGAAAGTTATTAATATTCCGTGGGCTTCAGAGCAGGAATCTATTTAATGGTTTGAAGAATCATTCACATCCCAGGCACAGCCTTAACTGCAGCTTTTTATAGATAGAAAAGGATACCCAGGTCTGCCCATGTGACATTGGCGAGGATGATGGGGGTTGGGAAAGGTATTATGCCTCTTTCCCCATTTCTGCACAGACAGCCAAAGGAGCTGGCTCTCTGGGACTCAGGAAAAGTCATTAAACTGCCAGTGCTTATGAATGAACATCAGAAGGGAAGATGATTTTTTTTTTTTGCATTTTACTGAAAATAGTGACATTTAAATAATGATGTGTAATCTCTTTTTAGGTTTAGTGAGGACTCTTCGGGTTGTCAGAATGTTCCTCTGTCTCCTCAGGGTGCCGGATCCTCAGAGTTTCTGAGACATTTAGGGGGGAAAGCCTAGCCCTGAGGCACCTATAAACACGCGTAATAACCAATTTACAAGACAGACGAGTTAGAATGGATATTCATGTGCCAGCTTGTAGTACAATTCAGCTTTCAATTCTGAGACAAATTAAATTCATTCTTGTGCATCCTAGTGGTAATGTACAATTAGTTTTCAGAAACTGTAATATATTTTCCTATCATATAGGAGCTTTTGGAAATTTCAAGGGTAACCTTTCCAGTTCCCTTCACAGTAATCTGACGTGTGTATCTCCAAAGTTACATAAATCAAACCATTTGGTAAACCGTGCGATAACCTTTTTAAACATACCTCCCTGTTAGCCTGCATAGCATTATAGCCCAGTGTGATGAAGATGGACTTTCTCTATCCAGCGATAATGAAAATAGCCACTTTATGCAGTTTCCACATGCGATTATCCAGGCTTTTTCAGGCTCTAGAGAAATCTAAGCTAATTGCTTTGGGACTTTTCCTACATTTCCATAAATTCTTTGTTAATTTTTCATGAGTAACAGTTATTGCAGTCTCCCTTAAAGTTCCCACTGTATTCAATAATGTAAAGAAGTCATTACAGAAACAGAAGCGGTTTGCTAGGGTCCCTTCCAGAGCAGGACTCCTTTTGGTCCACCTATCCCAAGCTAGGTGGGGTTTTTCTTCTCTCTCTCTCTCTCTCTCTCTCTCTCTCTCTCTCTCTCTCTCTCTCTCTCTCTCTGTCTTTTTTGATACGAGCTTTTCTTCATCAGAGTTTACTCAGAGCCAATCTAAAAGCCATTCTCTGCGGTGCATGACCTTGTCTTTACAGAACACGAATTGAGTTTGCTTTATCTGACAGTCTGCTCTGGAACTGCTCTTATACCTACTCATCAACCCCAAAGACAAAAAGCAGTGTTTTAAGTGATAGAGAAGCTACAGCACGAGCCAAATTTCCCAGAGAATGGTCTGAAATTACCTTTGATGTTACATTTGATTTATTGATCGCTTCAAGCACAGAGTCCCCATTTCTGTAGCTTCCAATCAGTACGACCCAAGCACACCTCAAGCACGCTGCAGAGCTTTGCAGATTCTTTGCAACCTGACTGTCTTCTTCACGACCTGTGGGGCCATGAAGGGAGCAGCGATTCCCCTTCTTACCAGTGCTGCTGTCAACAGAAACTTTCTCGATATTTAATACACTAGAAACAAATGCACAGAGAAAAGGGGAGAATGTTAGTCTTCAATTAATTTTCCAGAATTAGCAATTAGTGGATCTAAAGGGAAGCTCCATAAGTATCAAAATACCATCAGACATTGTGGCATATCCCTACCATCCCAGCATCCGGGAAACAGGAAGGAGGATCACACGTCTGAGTCCAGCTCAGGGTACATAGCGCATTAATGGTCAGCATGGACTACGTAGCAGGACCCTGTCTCAAAAAGCTGAAACATTACACATAAATATATACACAAAGCCCATGTTTTACATTTTTGCATCCACAACTTATTTCAAGTCATGTAGAAAGATGTAGCAATTTAACAAAGTATACTCAAGATTTGTGCAGATTGGCTGCACATGAGCTGAAGCTCCATGAATGTGCCATGGAGAAAGGCAGAAGAATCTCACCTGGGTCTTGTCGTCACTTCTGCTTTGTCTTTCTGGGAAGATGGGGGCAACAGGGAAGGGACGCAACACTGTCACGTTAAGCCCGCCTCGAAGTCTAGGTTGATGGCTTTGGATGACTGACTTCTAAGAAAAACACTTGCCTTTCTTACAGTTTATAATCTCTCCTGGAAAATTATGAGAAGGAACTTGACTATATTTAGTGCAAACTATGATGGGTGGACTGCACCCAGTGTTTGGGCACCAAGTGACCCGTGTATCTCCGGCCTTCCAGCAGGCTTCCTGCCACAGGGCAACTGAGCGGGCTCTCCTTGGCATGGGCTTCTGTTATCCACAGGTCACTCTGGCAACTCTCATGGAAAGATTTTTGTAAACACCCAAACCTTCTGGGAGCCATGGAAATTGTCTATATCTGTTCATGCCCTCTTAAGGGAACAAAATAAACAAACATGTCTGCAAGCGAAAATTAAACCTGCTGTCTTCTAAAGTCCTTGGAAACTAATATCTTCTAGGAATTTTTCCCAAAGGGTGACTGTTATCTCAGTAGGCAGTTGTAAATGTGCTTTACATCAGATGGGAACTCAGAGTAGTGGTATTTGGAATATTGCTTTCATTGTGTCTAAACACAGCTTGGTATGAGAACTCTCACATAGCTCTGTCTTTGATAGACCCCATCTAGCCTCTGCTGGGAATCGAGATGTTCTAACTTCCCACAGATTTTGACTTGGGAGTTGGTCCTCCTTCAGCAATTTTGTAGCTAGTTTCTTTAATAAATTATTGTCTTTGACTGTGGAAATGTACATTAGCATCATTATATAATGATAACAGTAGTTATGTCATTTAAGAATGTCACTAACCAAAGAGTTCTGAAGTCTCTTCTCTCATCAACTAGCAGTGGAGAACTTGGGGTGGGAGAGTGGGAAAAATACTCTCACTCAGAAATAAGGAGAGCTGGTTATTAAACAAAAATATTTTTTTCTTAATGATGAAATACACAGGAGCATTCTCACACACAATCCTCCTACTTATGACTCAGTAGTCATAGTCAGCATGTCATAGATAAGGAAAAACAGACACATTACCCAAAATAATATAGGAAACTACAGAGTCAAGCTTCTAGCCCAGCTATGCCAAAGCCCTTTTTGTTTCTGCACTCGGGGACCAGCTCCTGAGGCATTTTGAATCAAACCATCCTAAGAAAATGGCCCACATGATTTCTTCATCTCTTATAGTTTCTTTTTTTTCTTCTCTTTTCTTTTTTTTTTTTTTTTTTTTGAGCCAGGGTCTTGCTTTGTAGTTAAGGCTAGCCCTGAACTCACTATGAGCCTTCCACTATGAGCAAGCCTCAAACTCACAGCAATCTCCTGCCACTTTCTCCTGAGTGTTGGGTCTTACAGTTTCTGTAGCAATGTCCTCCACAGAGCCTGTGAGATTTCATCACAGGTTTTGTTTCTGTGTCGCAGAGACCCCAAACTCCTAACACATTCAGTTGTGTTTTCTGTATACCTACCACATTCACTTACTGAAGACAGTGCTGTTGTCAAATAAACATATATAAAGCTACCCAAGTGCTCACATAAATAAAATTAAATCAACAATGAAATTTTTTTGCTAGTAGATTAGTAATATTAGATTTTCTAACACTTTTTTAAGATAGGAAAAAACAAGGACTCACACTTTGTTGATTTCCATCTAAATTAGAACAATTTTAAATAGTTTTTTAAGCAATGTACACCTCTGTGTGTGTGTGAGTGTGTGTGTGTGTGTGTGCACACATGCGCACGTGCATGTTTGTGTTCTTGGAGACTGACAACTGGCCTCACACGTGTGCCTTGGCCTTCTCCTGCCTTGGCCTCCTAGGCAATTGAATTCCAATTGTGCACCACTGTTTCCAAATCATAATTCTTGTTGTATTCTCTCCTAGACATTTGCCCTACAAACACATCTGCAAAAGGACATAAATATAAATGTATAAGAACAGTGAGAAATTCACTATTTTTAATGGTGAACATCATTCTTGTCTGCTATAGTTTTGATCTAGATTGTCCTGTAAAGCCTGGGGGTTAAAGATTTATGCCTCATCTTGGTGCCGGGGGGAGGTATGGAATCTGTTAGGGGTAAAAAGCAGGCCTTGTGGGCTTCAGGTCATTAAAAGTGGACCCGGGAAGAGGATTGTAGACACTGGGTTCTTTCTCTTGTTCTTTCCCACACCTCCCCATGAGGTGAGCACCTTCCTTTGCCACATACCCCACCATGATCACTGGCTCCCTCAAGCCCAAAGCCACCAGGCCATTGGACATTAATCAGAGAAGATGAATCAGTGTAAACTTTTCCTCCTTATAGTGAAGAAACAAATACTTCAATGTCTTGTTTTGTTTTGTTTTGTTTTGTTTTGTTTTGTTTTGTTTTGACAGTACTAGGAATCAAACCTGGGACCTTTGTGCTTTCAAAGCAGGTACAGGAACCACTGTGCTAAATCCCTGCCCCAACCTTTCCTCCTTATAATTTGATCCTCTTCAGTGTTTTGCTGTAGCAACAGAAATCCAACAATGTCCTTGGAAACCTGACTGTACAACATCGTAAGAGAAAGCTATTTAAACTGTGACACTTAAAATGTCAAAACACTGTCCTCTGAAGAAAGTGTAAACTAGCTGCTCAGAACAAAACAAAACATAAGGCAAGTGTAGAAATTTCTTAAATTTTTTAAATGATAGCCACAGCAGCCTTTAGAGAATAGAGAGGTGGGAAGGACTAAGAAATAACTTTTCCCTTACATTTTATATTCACCGCTGTAACAATGATTTTATAATAATCATATGTTACTTCATAATTATGCAAATTTACATTAAATGCAATTAATAATGTTTTAGAAAACTTTTCTAGTGTCTGATTCACTGTATGTCTCTTACTCCATTCAATGGCCATAACTTCTTTTTCAAAAAGTATTTGAGTATTTATTTTAAAAAACCATCAAAATTTTCAACAGCAATTGTTTTTGATGCACAAAGTATGAAAAAGAACAACAGAAATAAATTCCTATGTGAACAACAGTGAAAATACCAATAGGAGGCCAGAGGATTAGCTCAGTGGTTCCTGCGCCTGCCTCGCAAGCTCAAGGTCCTGAGTTCGATCCCCGGTAACCACATACAATGCTGGGTGTGGAGACTCATGCCCACCAGCAATCAATACCACATACCACAGTGCCAGGCGTGGTGGCTCATGCCTGTAATCCCAGCACTCGGGAGGCAGAGACAGGAGGATTGCTGAGTTCTAGGCTTGCCTGGACTACATAGTGAGCTCAGAGCCAGCCTGAACTACAAAGAGAGACCCTGTCTCAAAAAAAAAAAAAAAAGTCAATAGGACTCTACAAGAAGGGCAGTTTTCACACATGACAACAGCATATTTCATACACACACATCACTTACACTGACAGCACATGTGTTTTGCTCTCCTGGTCTTTTTGTAGAACATGCTTGACACCTCACTAGTCCTGCTGCTTTGCCAGGAGGTTATTTTATTACACAATGTATAGTTAACAGGAACATATGATATCCACAAAATAAAGTATGAAATTCCTAATATGTATTGTGCATTTAGAATAAACATCAACATTTTCATATGAGCTGTGTGTATGCTTACAAAACCTAAAAGATAACATCACTATAACTTCTTAAGAGACAAGGAATACCACAGTATTTGAGGTCAGAGGACTGAAGAATGTTGTTTCGGATCAAATACTTATGTAAACTTCTGAGAAGTTTATAAATTCTTTGTGACCTATATGTCTTGATTTCATCGTGGACAAAACAGACAAACTGTCACTTCACAGGACTAGGGATGGGGTCAGTGACTTAATAAATGTGAAGCATGTAACTTTGCATCTGCCACCAACTAGTTTCCTAACAGTGCCAACCAATCCCTCTCCTCTTTGACTTCTACAGACGGCAATTTCATATATTTATTTATTTATTAGCTTTTTGTGCATGAACGGAACATAGACACCAAAAACAAAACGCAAATCCAAGTAGTTGATTTTGCTCCGTATAATAAGCTGCAGAAAAGATACCCAAGTCAGTGCAAGAGGAAACAGTGCAAGCAAGAAACAGTAGCCGGGTTAACAGTGAACTTCTTGGTTTTCACTTTGGACAATGGCTTTTGTTGACTGTCTAGCTGAGAAAGTTAAGGGTAGCAGACTCAGCTCAGACCAGTCTGAGCACTGAGAATTTCTCAGCCAGGAATCGCTTCCTGAGGCCCAGGAGAACTAAGACAACTGGTCACCTTACCACTTTGATGCCTTGCCTTTCCCTCAGACCTCCCTCACCTGGCCAAGTCCCAGCTTCACCTGTGTTGGGCCTGGCCATTCTCTTCCAGGTGCCCGTCCCAACCCTCACTGGCTAGAGAAGGCAGCCGGCCTGGCCATCGGGCCCCTCCATCCCACAGACTTTCCCAGCAGGGCAGGCAGGGTTTTTCTGAAGCCAAGCAGGGTGCCCAGCCTCATTTCCATGTCAATGCCCTTTCAGTGCTCTGTGATTTTGTTGCTCCCCTGGTCCCTGCACTCTGGGAACAAATGGAAAGGTTTGTGTTGGCTTGTGAATGAGCGCCATTCTCTGCTCCGCTTTGCTATCTGTCACCTCGAATGGTGAGGGTTAGACAAACACTTTCTTGATCTGTGTAAAGGAAAACTGCCTCTGTCCAAACAAGGCCTACTTGGATTTTTTCATCCCTGGGACAATGATAAAGAGATTGCACTTTAGCCTGTGGATCCAAATCCAGGGCCTACTGAGAAATTGAAAGAGAGTTCACTTTTCCTTAAAAGTGGCCACCAAATTAAATGGAGAAAAGGCTTTGTTTAGTTTTGGGTTTGTTTGCCAGCTCCTCACAAGCCCGGCTTTCATGCCGTCTGCTGTCCAGGTCAGCGACCACAAAGTGCTTCCCCCACTGCTTGGCCCACAGACTGCTTTCCTGGCCGCCCCGCTCTGCACAGCCCCGCACATTATCCCTTCTCAGCATCAGTAGGATTCAGAAAGAGACAATGGTCCTTTGAAAGCAACTGGAAAGCCAGCATTCCTGCGCTGCACTAGGGAAAAGGGGGATGGGGTAGAGGGTGACTTTCCGGCTGTTAGAAAGCCATCCAAGTCTTCTGCTATCACGACACCTCCCAGGAGAGCACAGCGGCCAAAGCAAAGAGGAAGAACAACTCCAGCTTACTCAGCATTCTGCAGTGTCTCGCAAATCTCTTTGACTTCCGCCCTCCAAGCCCCAGCTGGCTGGAAATGCAGTGCCCTGAGTATTCGCGTGTTCTTAGTCACTCCGTTCACTGAGAATTTGTAGTGCTGCCACGCAAGAATGGCACTTACTTACAAACACCATGCTATGTTGGGCAGGCAGTCTGTCATTACTTCGAGCCACGCTCCAGTGTGGATGCAGTCCTGTTGTTTTTATTAAAGGGGTTGTCAGTATCTATAATTCACACATCATTAACTGCTTCATTAGGAAGACAGGGGCATTGTGGGCCTTAAACTTCTTTCTAGTTGTTTGGAGATAAAGCAAGTAAACCTTCTCCTTGTCCAAACCAGGGAGACATCTCCTTCCTTTAGCCAACCCCTCTGTCAGAGTGTTTCAAAACGTGCCGTTTTCAAGGAAACAGCTTTTTCAAACTCTGGAGCATAAATGTGTAAAACATATTCACTTAAAACTGATTTGATTTAAGTTAAAAGCATTACTTTGCAGTGAGCTGTGCAATTCCACATCATCCATCAAAACCAAGCCATTCCAGGCTGCAGCGTGTAGTTACTTAAGCATTTTCATATGCCTTTGCCTTCTTGTGGAATAAAATGTAAGACCATGAAACACACAGAAGGGAAAACATCAAAAATCACGCACATGGCCCATGACATTGGCATTCCTCTGACATGGGTTTCGCTGAGCACCATTTATATAAACACTGGAGCCAAAGCCTGTTTCTTTCACAATGTGTGTTTTCTCAGCAGTACAACTACAGATCTCGAAATACAGTAGGGGAGCTTGGCTTTCCTAGTGAAATCACATGGTTGGTCTGTTTCCTCAGAATAAATGTGCCATGTGGAAGCAGCCCCAGGCCAAGCTCAGATCAAACTGAGAATAGCCAAAGGGCCCAGCACTAGGAGGGTGCAGACCTGCTCCCCAGCCAGGCCTTGCCCAGGAGACTCCTTCAGACCCCTTCTGCTGTGCTCTGTACCCTGGAAGGCCTCTGAGGTTTTTGCTTCAAGACAGATTCTGAGATTAAAATAAGTTGGGAGGATTTAAGACAGAACTTGGTTGATTTTTTCTTTCTTTCTTTCTTTCTTTCTTTCTTTCTTTCTTTCTTTCTTTCTTTCTTTCTTTCTTTCTTTCTTTCTTTCTTTTGTAGCCCTATCAAAACTTTCCTGTTGTTATGGCTTTAAGCATGTTCTTCAAAAGTTCATGGGAACTTAATTCCCAAATTAACATGTTAATGGTTTGGGTTGGAACCCCTGGGAAGTATTTCAGGTTAAAGCGATAAGGGCTTAAGGATGGGATGAGTGACTTCTGAAGGTGCCCTGAGCTTGCCCAGTCTGACCATCTGATCCCTTCTGCCATGTTAGGGTACAGAAATTAGGCCCTCACTCAACATAGGTGTTAGATTTCCTGCTGCTAGATTTCCTGCTGTTACATTTCCTCACCTCCCCGACTTTGCCCTAAATACACTTCTCTTCTTTATAAATCATCTAATCCCTAGTATTCTCTTTTAGCTACAGAAAGTAGACCAAAATGTCTGTCTTTGTGGCTCCCCCCCCCCAGTGGTACTATGTAAGTGGCTAAGTAGAACAGGCTATAAGAGCCCTGATATGGGAGGGATGACAGTGAGCTCATGCCTTCTGTGTGACATTTGTATCATTGTTCGATTGGTTTCAAATTCGTACTAGCATATGTTTGTGATAGATGGTGAATACATGCGTGTGGAGTTTAGCACAAATGTATATTGCACCTTAGTCTTCCTCACTTTCCTCCCCTTCTGGCTTTCCCCTCCCTTCTCCCCCTCTCCCCAGATCCCTTTCCGATCTCAGCAAAAACACCTTGTTTTTTTTTTTTAATCGTATTTCTTTTATTTGGCCCTTTAAGTTTTTAGACTTATGTTCCTCACTACAGAACGAAGCGCACATGCCAGTCTCTATCGCAGGCCACGGGCCGCTGCAGGAGGTCAGAGGACGGACACGCAGTGCCGGAATTCGCACCCGAGCAGTCGCGGAACCGGGATTCCCTGAGCGCGGTGCCAACGTCAGCGGCGGCGGCATCTCCTGAGAATCCATTCGCCACGCGCGCTCTCAGCGCCGCCCGAATCTACCAGGTCAGAAGAGCTGAGACCGGAGCCCAGAGAGCTGAAGGAGGTTTTAGCCGCCCTTCCACGTAGTTCATTGACCTAATGACTCAGGGATTCGCTTAAGGACACGAACTGCTAAGGATGTGCTGCAGGAGAGGGAGCGGAGCGAAATGGAGGAAGGCCGGGAGTGGGCTGTCGTGAGGAGCCAGGGGTCCCAGAGCGCGAACCCCGAAGGCAAGGCGGTGCCCACCCCAATAACAAAGCGCTGGAGAAGGGCAGCCCCCGCAGGCGCAGAATGGGGGAACTCCCATGCTCTGGACGTGCTCCCCAAAGCACAGCGCCGGGAGGTGGACCCCACGGGCAGGGTTCGGTTCCTGAGGGCTCCGCCTTTGTGAGTGATTTAATGCCAAGGAAACGGCTCGAGGCTGCGTCCAGCTCCTCTTCCCCTCTCTCGCCCACTGTTCACACTAGCTCTCCATCGTACGCGGAGCAGCGTGTGGGACTTTCCAGCCATCAGAAAGAACTGCGAGAAATAAATTCCGTTTCTGTATAAATTACGCGGCCTTACACTCTCTGATAGTGACCCTGAACAGCTCGGAGCCGGGGCTCTGGACGAACACTGCATTAGCACAGAGCCAGTTTTAGCATCGCACGGTTCCGGCGCTTTTAGTACAGACCTACTAGAAGGACTCACTCCTCACATCAGTACCCGGGCGTCATCAGACGCACAAGCTCAAAGCAGGACAGACTTTAAACTCCAGTGAACCTCAAACGGCCACCAGACACCTATCCCACCGCGGTCACCGTGGGTGGCGCTAACACTTGGAGGACCGACTTTCCCACCGCGCACCAGTCTTCACGGAGCCCAGCTTGCCAGACGAGAGGCCCCGCCCCAGAAGACCTCCTGAGGAGGACTTTTCCTAATGTCCCCATAACCATTCAGACTCATGCCCAGCCAATAAATTCTCTTTTGCTTACGTGAGCTGATTCCATGTGCTTGGCAGGCAAAGAAACGTGAAGGTGGAGAAAGGGGTACACGCACTAGTTTGGAGCTGGAATCATCTTGTGTGTCTGTTGCCTGAGTCTAGACCATTCATTCAGAGGCTTCGTTCAGCTGGTTCATGAAAAAGAAATAGCCTTTGCCTGTGACCTGGGCTCCTCCCAGCACAACGGTGCTAACAGAGTTGAACTTCTATAGTGATGGCACAAGGTTCCAAAGCAAAGACCTCAACTACTAACAAAACAAGCTGATTTTTCCCATTTTTACCTTCACATGTTTTTTTCTTTCCCTTCTTTGCTTTCTCCTGCCCCCACCCAGTGACCATTTCTCATTGAACATTTTCTTCCCATTTCACAATACCTATCATAAATTTTGGACCTCATTTTTACTTTCAGTTTCTCACACTAGAGAAATGACACGGTGTTTACACATGTGAGTCCTCTTTACTTCACTTAGGATTAGGGCCTCAAGGTGCATCTATTTAGCTACAAATGTCTCCAATTTGTCATTCCTTAACACTGAGTAATACTCCATTTTATTTTTTAAAAAAAATCTTTATCCAGTCTTCCCTTGATGGGTATTTGAGCTGTTTCCAAGATTAACTATCTCAAACTGAGCTGCTATAAACATGGGTACACATATGTCACTGTCATATGAATCTTGTAATTCTTTCATGTACATACCTAACAGGGGAATATCAGGGTCAAATGGGACCTCAAATCCTAGTTTTTTGAGGCATCTCCACACTAATCTCTGTAGTGGTTGCACCAGTCTACATTCCCAACAGTGTAGAAGTTTCCTTTCTCCCGTAGCCCCAGACAGCATTTGTTGTTGGTTGATTTCATGATAGTAGCCATTCTTTGTGGAGTGAGATGGAATCTCAGTGTTGTTTTCATCTGCATCTCTCAAATAATGAGTGATATTGAACATTTTTTCCATTTTTAATTTTTTTTGCTGCTTTTACTTCTTCATATGAAAAATGTCTATCCTTATCAGGTGCCCAAGTATGAATTGGGTCTTTAAATTGAGAGGAGGCTAATTTTTGTAAGTTCTTTATATATTCAAGGTAGTAGTCCTTTGAGAAACAGCTGGTAAAAATTTTCCCCCACATTCTACATTGTCTTTTCTCTCTGTTGGTGGTTTTGCTTACTGTGGAGACGCTTTTTAAAGAGATGAGATCCCAGTTGTTGATTAGTTCCTGTGCTGCTGAGGTTTTGTGCATGAAGTCTTTCCTTATGCCAATGTTTCCAACCTATCTTCCTATATGTCTAACCTATCTTCCAGCAAGTTTAGTGTTTCTGTTTTAATATTCAGATCTTTAAATATACGTTAATTTCCATTTAGTGCATGTTAAAGATGTAGGTCTAGTTTTAATCTTTGACTGATTGAAACACAATTTTTTTTCAGCACCATTTATTAATGAAGCTATCTTTCCTCCATTGAGGATATTTGGCTCCTTTGTCAGAGAGGAGGTAGCTTATGTCGGGAGTTGTTTCTTCATCTTCTAATTGATTCCATTGATGCTTGGGTCTGTTTCTTTGTCAGTACCATGCTATTTTTATCAAAGTGGCTTTGTAGTATAGTTTCAAGTTGGGGATTATGATAGCTCCTGCCATGTCTTTGTTGCCTACAACTGCTTTTACTATTCTAGGTCTCTTCAGATTCCAGATAGATTTTTGGATTGTTTTCTCTAGTTCTATTAAATAGACTCTTGGGATTTAAATCAGGATTGTATTGAAACTATATAGTAATTTTGGCAGTATGGCCATTTTGAGGATACTGGTTTTTCCTACCCAGGAGCAAGGAATGTCTTTCCATTTTCCTAAATCCTCTTTGATCTCCTTTTTTTCAGAGTGGTATAGTTTCCAGAAAAGAGGTCTTATATATCATGTATAGGTACAAATTCCCAATGAGGAATGTAATGTATTCTTAAATGTACCCATAAACTCAATTCATTAAAAAACTATAAAAAAGCTTCATGACAGGAAAAAAAAAAAAAAAGCTTTGTCCTTTACAACTTGGTCTCAGAACTCACCCAGCATCTATCATTCTAAACGTGACCAATCTTGTCTAATTTAAGAAGCTAAATGGGCCAGCATAGTCAAAGAATTCTTAACCATTTTTAGAAAGCAAATAAAGTACTTAAAGTCATAGTGTACTGTCTAACAGAATATACTACACACCCTCTCGTAGACTGTCCCACAATGCTCCTCAGTAATCTCAAAGTTTCTCTCTGGTCCCTTCCCAGTTAGTCTCACAGGCCCACAGGCCCTGCTCTCACTTCGGCGACATCAGCTCATCTTACACGTTCCTAACACCATTTAAGTCTGTTCGTTTGTGTCTCCCACCACTCACTTTTCTTCTACTCACCATGTCGGTGAGACTCGCCCATGTTGTTATACTCAGTAGCTTGTTCATTTTCATTACTATGCAACATTCTATGATACCACTATGCTCTATTTATTTTATCCATTTTTCTACAAAAGGACATTGAAATCATTCCCAGGGTAGGGAAGTTATGAATAACCTATTCATATGAAGACTCATTTTAAATATAAAATATGTTAGCTAACCCCTCAGTGTTCTACTAGCTATTTATTTAAAAGGTATATAATGCTCAAAACAGTTTTGTGAACCAATCACATCTTAGAAGGAATTTTTTCTAATTTCTGTTAGTAGCACATACATACATTTAATGTAGGGTCTACTGCACACATGGGACATTATTCCTCCTGCCATTGATATTTATAAATTACATGATTCACAGACCTTTTTGCAGTGACCCAAGGGATATGGAGCTCTGAGAAAGACTTGTAAAACTGTGCTAGAATACAGATGTCTCTCACACGTAGCTGCAGTATCCCAACAGAACTTGTGCTCACCTTTCTCCTGTTAGGCCATCTTGCTTCTCTCCAAAGTAAAGTGTTCATTTAGCTCAGTGGTTCCTGCCCCTGAGCTCAATCTCCAGTACCAAAAAACAACAAACTAAGGCTTTCATCCAGTCAGATGCAAGAGCCCAGCACTACCAAGTGGAGTCCTACATGGCAAGAACGGCTACTTGTCTGTTTCTATAAGTTTAATAATGTGATTGATTTTTATTTGGAATGAATTTTAAATTTAATACATGTAAACTAGATTAAACCAACTGAGGGATAAATAAGAGCCATTTTGAAAGTGCAGCATTCCTTCTCATCTGCACTTTCATTTTTCACATTACCAAGACCCCAAAATACTAAATGAACAATTCCAGAAATAAATATCCATGTGTTTTAATTGCACACCACTCGGAGTAGCAGATGAAACCTCTTGCTGCCTTCCTGCATCCTACCTGGACATGAATTACTCCCATATCCAGCATACCGGCTCTGTGTATGCTACCCACCCGTTCATGATCCTGTGACCTCCGTGGACATCAGATCACACCGCTTGTATTCAAGGAGCTCCTGCTTTGCTTGAGAATGACCCCAGAGGAGGAGAACAGTAATGTGCTAGGCAGGAGATACGGAGTGCTTCCTTAAGTAACTTCCCACACCATTGCAAGAGACAAGAGGAGTCCGGTACAGTGAGATACTTTGGGAGACTGCATTCACATAACTTTTATTAAAGCACAGTTTTATTATCACCCTACTTCATTATTAGTTGCTATGCATCTTTCACTGTGCCTACATTATAAATTAAACTTTAGTATAGACCTATATGTATAGGAAAACCCAGGGAAATATAGAGATCAGTATATTCACCATTTCAGGTGTTCTCCCAGGTCTTGAAAAGTTTCCCTATGAGTAAGTGGAGACTACTGCATTTTTTAAAGAGGACCTTCCAGCTTTCAGAAGAGTTCCGACAGGCACCTCCACCACACTCACCTCTGTCTGTTCTTTCATTGAGATCAATCCGCATGACTCGCGAAGGTAGCAGTTGAATTGGGGGCTGCTTCCTCCATCCCTCTGGCATTTCCCCTCCTTCTTTTTCTCTGCCTTCCACGCTCTGATCCTTGAATGTGGCTGTCGCAGAGACCTTTCACCCACAGATGCAAAGGCTCAGGAGTCAGCCTCACTCCTATCTCTCCAGCCTTTGCTTTGCTGCTGTCAGACTCGCTGTCGTCCAGAAGGGAGGGTTTTGGGGAACCTCACACGAAGAATGTGGAATAAAACGGATGGTGTTGTGCTGCACGCGGTGGTATTAACCTGAGAGGGCCGGGGAGAGCAGAACTGATGGATGATACGCCCAGGACACATGTGAAACATGCTAAGCTCAGTCCATGCAGTTTTGCTGACGTGCTGAATGGCAGTTGTGAGCATGAAGCTCGACCCTGGCAGCTGCCAGGTGGCAGCGACACCACACAGGCTTCTGGGTGAGATATGAAAACTCCTAGCAACAGTTTTTAATGTAAGTAAATCTAAATTTAAAAACTGAAAGCCTGCCCCTCACCTCCAAGGGGTACATGTAGGGTGTAGATGAAAGACACAGCCCTTTCTCTCTCTCTCTC